>CABFOW010004063.1:46617-62421 GCA_902141385.1 Timema californicum | reverse complement strand
ACTTCGCACTTCTATTTTTCTAAATTTTTGGTAACATTAATTTTGTTTTATTTTGTATTGAATCCCTCTAATTCTAGAGCTTTGATTACACATTTTTTATCGAATATGGAAAGAGGCTTTGAAGCGAGATGATAAGTAAAGAAGGTTTTCAAATTCTGTGTCGAATGAACAGTCAAGATAATTCGTTGAAATAGCAGGGTTGAATAAATCTGAATGTCATTGTCTCTGACTTCAACTGTAATATTTATAAAGGAAATTGGTTTTGCCCGATTTTATTTACTCATCTTAAAAGTCTTAAACAGGCTTCCTACTGTTACAGTATCGTTTTATATTTTTCCAACATATTTTGCTTTGTAGCAATCGCTGTCTTCTGTAGCGACAACACCTTTATATAGTGACACAAGATTGGAGTTATTAATGAATGGCGAATGTCATTGTAGTCATTGAATAAGTTTTTCACAGTCCTCTTTGTCTTTACTCATTCTTAAACCTCACAACTTGACGTGCTGGCTGTTCTCATTATTTAATGCACACAATGTATCCATACTGGCAATCCAAAGATACATTTGCTTAAAAGACTGCCAGTGAAGCCTCTTCCATGAGTGATAGTTCCAACACTTCAGGTTTTTCATAGGAGTCTGACCATGCACCAAACCAGAGCTTCTCAGAGTGACGAATGATGAATAAACCTTCTTTAATGAATTTCTGAAACTCCCAGGTTGGCATTTTTTGTAGCTAGGAATTCATATTGTGAAGATAATCTTGACCAAACTTTATATATAAAAAATGAACACTTGCATGAAAAATTGGAAGCATAACTTTAACACACTAAAGATGCATCTCCCAAAAAACTCAAAATATAGTAGCCATAATTGTTCTGTTTTCCCCAGTTCCCGTAGATTTTCAATGTGTTCATAAAACTTTAATTTCATGTTTTCAACAGAAAGATCACTTTGTACATAGTCAAACTTAATTGGAGTAGTTTGAAAATTTATGAGAATATGCTGCATGTGTTCTCTGTTAGCATTCTTTGATAATTATCTTAGAAAAAGCAGTTTACGTCAAGATATAAGCTCGAATAGCTCTGGCGCACGCATGACCAGCAAACATAGAGGGCACTGAAGCCGAAGCGTAAATATTTGACACAATTTGGATAGCGACAAATTTAAAAAATAAACAAAAAAGGGCGTGTTCTATGGACAATTTACCACTAAACAATTTAATTTCTATTAATTTTTCACGTTAATTGAGTTGTTTCCAAGTAAATCAAACAAAAAATTGCGAAAATCGTGATAGGCATGTATTTAACAGTGCGCCACAACTTACCCTTGTGTTAGAGACGCATTTTCAAGAGTAAGATTCATTGCACCGCAGAATATTAATAGAACATTTCTTGTAGTTAAATTTTGTTCTATACATTTTCTTATACCAGCATATTTACCTAAAATTGAACGGTTAAGCAGATAAAAGAGCTTAATCATATTTGGGGGTGGTTTTCCTAATTTTAATGGGGGAAACTAACACGGTGGGTGAGATAACTTTCTTTAATTTAATTTCTAACGCCTTCAACAATGTTCCTGTCGAGTTTCAAAACTTTCTGGATTTTTCCATTAATATGGTAATTTATTGCCTAATTTCCCTGGATTATCTGGTGGATGCATGGTCTAAGCCCGGAGGCGTTACTCTCACTGGGCTACAGATGACGAGGAAATTCGGGTTCGAACCCATGTCGGCTGCACTGAGGGTGACTTTACCTCAATGGTGTTACAAAATCTCCACGCAAATGTGGGTACACTCCCTCCAAATTTAAAATCCCTCATACATAACATATTAGTGTAATTAAGACATATGCGTATAACCCAAAAATGTAGTTAGAAGTACTGCTAAAATAATTATAATTACTAATTAACATACAGCATTTTATTCCTTAATCAACTTTATTATTTAATTATATTTATTTTAGTAGTGCTTTAGACGAAAATTCATTTAATGGATGAATCCAATATGTAGACAGGCGAAGAGAGTTTTTATAAAACGTGCATATGTATTAGCATTGAATGAGGACGTTAGATACAAAGTGAGAATCACTTGTGAAAATCCATCCACCAGAATACTAAGAAAGGAGTCGATTTCTAAACTAGATATGGCAATAAGTTGTGTTACGAGTCTGTAGATATATCGGCTAACTCTGTGAGTTTCGGTAAACGCAGGATATTTAATTCTTTGGCATATGCATGCGCAAGTAAACTTTCAATGTACCCCGGTATATTTTGTTCAAAAATAATTTTGAATTATTATTTAAATTATTTTCTATATTAAAGTTTGATAATAAAATTATTGAATTAAAATAAGTTTTAGATTATATATATATATTGAAATTTGATTTAAAATAAATTAAATTAAAGAATCATTAGTCATTAATGAAAAATAAAACACTCATCTATTATTGAAGTAAATAACGCCTTTTTAAAATATAAATCTTAAATAAAAATTAATATACAGAAGATAGACAAAATGCAACATAGTTTCAATCTCTATATTCAAAACGTCTTGGAAAATTTCATTGTGGAATTTCTAAGCCCACCCTTCTGGACTAATCTTTCCCTGTGCCTGAAATGTCGAGATATGAGCCGAAATAACATCAGCGTTAATTTCCGCGTAATAGTTAATCCTCATATTTTTTAATGCGCTAACGTTCCTCTGTCTCTCTCTCTATCTCTCCTGCACTCGCTGTGTGGGTGAAAAAAGATGGACGCCATTACCAAGACCGCGAATATATGTTACACGATAACGGAATTTAATTTAAGATATAATTTACTGTGTTAATTAAAACGGTTGTTTAATTATAGAATGGCGCTTTCGGAACAGGAGTTAGGATGTTGGAGGTACGGGGGAGCAAAGCTAAGAGGGAGCTAAAACGAGGTATAGAACGTGAGGGAGTGGAGGGTGAGCTAAGGTTGGTTCAGTAATATAAAGTTTTCTCCAAGTTTTGTTCGTTGAAGTACAGTCTAATCCAAAGAAAATCTGGAGAAAGTGTTTATATGTTGAATTAACATGTCTTCTGAAACCAAGGTGATCTAATCAGTGTCAAGGGCTGTTCATGGGCTTTGGCCAAATATAGTGCTCCCACACAGTGAATTGTCGTGGAGGGTTGCCAGGGTAAGCAGAGCTTGTTTAAATTGCCCTTGTGATAGGATCTCACCCACCTGGTAGCCATTTGGCCAATCATACATAGGTTATTCTCTACATGGGAATGTATTCTTGTTGTTACCTGGCCGATAGGTGTTCTATTGGCAAATGATGACATTCACAGGTACACTATAAACTTACTATGCTTACCCTGGCAACACTCCACGCAACACTGATCACATACAATAATCTCGTGAGCAAATGTAAGACCTTTGATTATAAAGGGCAGAGTTTAATCCAGTTAAACACCTCAAAATAATTAAATTATTGTGATAACAAAAGTCACATTAGTATTTAATATATTGATGCACATATTTTTATTAAAAAATACTTTTACGGCTACTAAATACTCCAATAATTAATTTCACTAACATTTTGAAACTATTTAATTTTGCTGAAGGTGATTACATTCGCAATCATTACTATCTAACTCTACAGGCTCCAATATAATTTACAAGAATTCAATCTAATGCCCCAGTGGAAACCTAAGATAAATTAGGCAGCACATGAATTATAACAAGGGTCACATCGACTCTAAATAATATTAACTTTCTTGACCATACAATTTAAAAAATAAATTAATCCAAGGAAATAATTTAATTTATTGGTTTTGCTAAAACTAATAGCTCTGTTAAAAGTAGACCCCGCTCCCTCCATTCAGAAAATACTAAGTACATGTTAAGAGTTATTCCATTCTATTATTATTACTACAATCTTAAGATTTCTCTTTGGATTTCAATTGGAAATATCTCCTTGGATTTGACGTATATATTTTCCTTTGATGATCGAGTTAGACAGAAAACAATTGAATACTACATTTTATGGTGCATTATATTCATAGAAAAAAACATGAGGCTTAAGAAATAAGTTTTTCAATAGATGTCAAAATTAGAAGAAAAAAACTACATACGTGTTTGTGCCAACACTAGTTTAAAGAGTTTCCCATTCCAATTTCACTAAAATTGGTCCAAACACTTGAAAATAATCGTGGAACAAACAGTTGGGCATTTCGTCAGTTGGTCTATCCTACTGTCCTATGGTCGAGTTAATATAGGACCTTCACTACGCTCGGTAAATAGTAGTTAAAATAATTATGTTTGTTTAATAAAGCAATGAATAATCATTATTACCGGCAGAGCTAGGAGTTTGCTAGTGTAATAAACGTGCTTATGTTCATATTCAGGTACACTTAAGTATTTATTTATTTTCGTTTTCCTGTCTTATATATAGACGAATAGAGGTGCACTTGGCTAAAAATTTACCTTAATTGATCAGGTCCATTTCCATAAAACTAATTTTGTCACAAATAAACTATGGACTGAGCTAAAACGTGCAAATACATAAGCATACTTTGTACTGTCTATCTCTATAAACAATATACACCACGCGAATTTAAATACGCTGTGTATTAATACGCGTCCAAGCTATCCGAATATTTACCCAAGTGGGATAGGAAAGAGGAAGTACGAAATAAGAGGACCAGGCATTTTCTGAGAATCGTGTAAAACTTTAGGTAAAACACCTCAGTATACTAATCTTGGATCCTAGCTCTAACCTGTTTGTCACCGGCCAACCAGACCAGATGAGACCGACGCAATAGTCCTCACGGCACTGATACTATGATATGTATATAAAACATTGTATGCTCTATATTTTTTCTCCATCCAAACATTGTGTAGCCTACTTGCGGGAAGTGTACCTATAAACAAGAAAACTACACTGGAAGCCGTGAGCCGTTGCTTCCTACCAAGAGGGGGTGACTCTTAGGAGACGGGATGAGGGTTGTGGAAAGCTAAGGGATGAGTTTGAGGTTTCGCAAAGTACAAGTTTTCGGGTGGTAGCTTGGTAGAAGAAAGGGGAGGGCTGGTGTGTATCAAGAGCGATAGTATGGGAGCGAGGAAGGGAAATTGCGTACGTAAATCACTGCTAAGTATCCGGAGGGCGCTAGGGCCTTCTTAAGAGTATTCAGGAGGTTTTAAGGACGTAAGGGTGGGAGGAACCCTAGTTGCTTTCAAGACCTTCTACTTTCATGTGAACTTTTTTACATTCTAGGGGTGAGCTTAGATACTCGGTGGTCTTTCTATTCAGGCCTATATTGGCAGTAGCGTTGCGTGGTGTGCTTCCAGAAAGTCAATCTTGTTATAACTGTACCTGTGTTTTGTTCTCACCCCCTTTGTCCCCATTTGACCAAGACTAATTAGGCTCCTATCTCTTGAGTGATAGCGTCTAAACACTCTTTTATTGGTTTAATTGATTTCTAATTAGTTCCAGAAGTGATTATAACCTTGCTAAGGACCCGCTTAGGTGGCCGTATGGTCTAAGGCACTACTCTATCTGTAGACTAGATTTACAATAACGAGGTAATAGAGGTTCGAATCTCGTTCGGGTGTATTGAGGATGTTTTTATTATATAGTTTACCATTATGCTTCTACGGAAATGCGGGCACACTTACTCTAAATATAATCTTCTTCATCCCTAAAACCATTAGCTTTATTATTATATAAGCGCTTAAATGAACGGATAGTAGTAAGACGTGGTGATGAAAATACTTGCTAAGGCATATCATCGTAAGTTATGTTGTATTTGTAAGAAAATATCCGAATATATGAGCCTGGAGAAATGATGGACTGAGCGGAGTGATTTAAAATCAAATATGATAAGTAATTAATAATAATATCTAGCACCGCGTCTTACTACCCGTTCGGGTTATACGCCTTAAGTACTAATTACACTAATGGATTAGGAATTGGGAAGGTTGAATTAGAGGAAATGAACCCGCACTTGCATGGAGGTAGAGTGAAAAACCATTTAGGAAAAACCACCCCCAGTTCACCCGACCGAGATTCTAACCTCGATCTTCCCGTCCTCAGCAGTCGAGCTCAACACGACTAGCTCGTTAGCCAACTACGCCACCGAGGTGGGTGATAAGTAATTAAAGTGCGCTATCCTCTCATTTAAACCAGCCAGCGTCAATTGTATCATCTAGCATTTAAAAAAACTCCAAAATAATTATTTGGATTTGTTAATTTTAGTTTGCTGTGGCGAATATTTTAATAGGTAATCAATTATACTTGAAAATGTATTGTTTTGAAACAAGCACAAGGAAAGTTCTGGTATTTTGTTTTATTTGGACCCTGTTCAGTGGTAAGGCGAGCTCATAGGGTGTGGATGGGGGTGTATTAGGTGGTTTAAACATTTTGATTTTCAATTAAATTTTCCCTTATCCTCTTCTGTCAAATTCTGATGAACTTTCTTTTAACGTCAAGATGGTGACAAACTCGTTGGAGCATAAATTAAAATGATGGAGCCTACTTTTTATGTAAGAGTACACTAGTATTGATTTGTGTTCATAGTGTATCACGCATACATCCTTTTACATTCATCATTCAAATCAAAGTCGTTAATTTAAAGTGGTGTATTGAAAAGTAGGCAAATATATTAATATTTAACTAATTTCCCCTAAAAAGAAATTAATATTATGGTAAGGATATTATGTTTGTTGCTTGTTTAAGGTAGAACGAATGATGGTATACATTTTTTAATTGTTTGTACAATACAGCATAAATAAACTTTATTATTATTATTATTATTATTATTATTATTATTATTATTAGCACCGCGTCTTACTACCCGTTCGGGTTATACGCACTTACGCTAATGTGTAATGGTAGGGTGATTGTGAGATTAAATGAAGGACCTACAGTTTAACGTGGAATCCAAACCACGGTGGAGGCCTGGCATTCCCCACATTCACAAGATGTCTTGTCAGAGGTGAAGGAAGGGTTTGGTAATCAGATAAATCTTTGCCGTGACCGAGGATTGAACCCCGGCCGCCAGCATAAAAGTCCGACCCCTTACCCCTAGACTGCCAGGTCACCCTAATTAACTTTATTAACATTCAAATTATATTCAAAGTTCACAAAATGAATTTTGCTTTTATTTTTAAACCAACCAGTGCTATCTTTATAGATTTATATACAGGCATACATAAACAAATTTCTTATAGTATCATTAAACTCAAATAAACATGAATAAGATAGCCGAAGCTATCATTATGCATTTTAGTTGAGGATGACACCATCACGATATCATATTCTGAAAATTGAAAAAAGAAAAATGACACCTGGACACGGGAATCTAACCCGGGACCTTCGGCTTAGTACGCCAATGCACTTACCACTTAGCTATCCAGGATTCGTCCCGTGCTCATGGTCATTCTTCACTCATAGTTTAAGGCAGAGCCGAAGGTCCCGGGTTAGATTCCCGTGTCCAAGTGTCATTTTTCAATTTTCAGAATATATCCTGATGGTGTTATCCTCAACTAAAATGCATGATAGCTTCGGCTATCTGATTCATTAATATGCATTCCCGTACAATTATAATATAATTGTCAAATGGCTGCAATAACATATGCCAATCACCGAGTCGTGGGTAGCTGCGTTGTCTGATGGCTGTGATCTTATATAATCACATATTTATAAGCTGATGACTTCCGCACGTCCATCATAGACTCTGCCTTAAACTATGAGTGAAGAGTGAAGAATGACCATGGGCACGGGACGAATCCTGGATAGCTCAGTGGTAAATGCATTGGCGTACTAAGCCGAACGCCCCGGGTTCGATTCCTGTGTCCAGGTGTCATTTTTCAATTTTCAGAATATAAAATAAGCATCCTAAACGATTTAATTAAACATTTCAACGCTACTATTACCTAAATTAGTGTCAAAATATGTCTACAATAAGTTATTTAAAATTGTCCTGCGTATATTACTAGCTTACTATTTTAGTCATATTTTGGACCGAGTGGAGCAAATATACTGTCTTTTTTCAGTCGTTTGGTACAGGTGTTTCTTTGTTGCACGATCACTGCTAAATGCATTGACCATTTTCAACAATTAGGCAGGGACATTCTTGTGACTTAAACCAAATAACGTGTGGTATATGAGTCTATACAATTTTTACATCCATTAAGAGGTTTATATCTGTAACCCCGTGAGCAATGGCTATTTTCTATTAGGCTGGCTGCACACTCCATGAAACATTACGTGTTGTCACAAGATGGAACGACGCATTGTTGTGTTATCATGTATGGAGCTCTCTTTATTGCGTGTTTCCAAATAGAGAGGCCTGCATTGTACAGTTTTAATCTTTAAGGACTACCATAGTAAAGTTTTTATCCGTCCCTTTTTTAAACATTGGGTGAACTCAGATCATTATATCACGTTCCTGTTCTTCAAGAAGCATCACCAACCACTACCAACAACAACAACAAAGCTACTTCCACACCACTCTCTTCCATCTGGAAATCTGTACAAATACAGGTACCATAAGGGAAGAAAATAGGTTATTGTGTTCCATTCCATTATGTTTTATGATTAAAACTACATTTAGTGTGCAATCCTAACGGGTAGTAAGATGCGGTGGTAAAAAAAATCAACTACCTTTCACACAAATTTGTTCTATGTCACAAAAACATTTTTGTTCCATCGTGTGTTAACACATAATGCTCGATGCAATGTTCTCCTAAACCTTTAGAATATAGTATTATTTGGACTTCTATCTAACTTGATCATCAAAGACAAAGATAAATTTAAATCCAAGTAGAAACTATAGGAGAGATATTTTGACTTGAATTTCAAAGAAAAACTTCTCCAAAAATAAATCTTCAGAATAGGACATTATAGGCTCACAGAACCACCAGTTTAGTAATTATTATCTTCGTTTGAAATAGTTTGTGGACGCAAGTTTAAACCTAACTATAGGAAATACTATCCTTGTCACAAAACTGTTTTTTTTATAAATTTCTCAGTGAACCTATAATTTAAAACACGCATTAAAAATAATAGTTGTCGTTTATTAACAACAAAAAAAGATTGTTTATTCATTTTCGAAACTTTAAATACATGAAGTTAAAATCTTAACTTCAGATCTTTACTCATCATTAGGCCTGCATAGCGAGGGTAACAGTTATCTCGTTTCGTGCGGTCTCTAATTAGGTCATCGTAAGCGACATGTAATCCACCAATAGCAAAGCGTTGAAAATAACTCGGCCACTCCTATTCCACTCCCTAAAGAAGTGATACATCAAATAGATTCTTCATGCTACGTGGCGGGTATTTTCTAACGAAGAACGCAGCAAGCAGTTACTCATATTTATTGGTCTTGCTAACGACTTTCTTTGTAGAAAATAAACCATTCTCAAGGTGTACAAAATGTCGATGGTGGAGGTGGGGTGGAAAGCGAACCATCAGGTAAAGAAACACCTACTAAATGACTTATATAGATGGCCTATCACGGACAAAAACTGGACCCGCTGTGACAAATGGTGTTCTTTTGTTGCGTGACAAGTTAATATTCTCGAGTAAAATAACGTGTTCAGACTTTCCAGGGTGCGTCAAAAGATAGAGTGAGACGGAGATACAAAGATGGATGAAATAATTATCACCGTTTCCTAAAAAAAAAAAAGCTACTAGTAACTTAATGTTGCGCACCCTTTAACCCCTCCTTTACCATTTAAATATGGAAAAAGAAATGAGGACGTTAATGAAGTGAGTAGATTACATATGACGTACAAAAGACGCAAATTGTATCTGTAATTTTGGCATTAAATTTTCTCATTGCATGAATAAATGATTGATTAAACGTTGAATATATCAAATTGACCGATGATGCTATTAAAATCCCGATCGGGGTTTTTAAGGGTGGTTTTCATAATTCCATTTCCAAATGCTGGTACATTTACTTTTAAATTATTCCTTCTTCCCAATCAAGAGTAGCCTAACTATCAAATGTGTAGCCTACAATATGAAGATGTAGTAAGACAGGACGGATTAAAAAAATATTTACCATGTGTAAGATAACCAACTAAGAGACTATAAGGCAATTAAATTCCAATTCTAATTTTATACAATCTTATAATATTTATTTTAGAATGTACTAGTTTTGAAAAGTGTTGCCGTAAGCCCAATGTATTATGCTATGTTTTGAGTAAAAGGTACGATAGCTCATAAATCTTCCAAGTTTATTAATTGACCATTCTACCCCTCCTTCCCCCCAACAACCTTGGTTGCAAAAGTCCTTGTAGAATAAAATAAGTGAATTACATCCTTTCCTAAAGGCGCAATATGTTGATAAATACAAACCCATAGTATTAAAAAGGAAAGGTGACCTGGTGGTCCAGGTGTAAGGTGTCAGACTTCTGTGCTGGCGGCCGGGGTTCAATCCTCGGTCCCCGCACAGATTTATCTGATTACCAAGCCCTTCCTTCACCTCTGACAAAACATCTTGTGAATGTGAGGAGTGCCAGGTCTCCACCGTGGTTCGGATTCCACAATAAACTGTAGGTCCTTCATTTCATCTCACAATCAACCTACCATTACACATTAGCGTAAGTGCGTATAACCCGAACAGGTATTAAGACGCGGTGCTAATAATAATTATATTAAAAGAAAAGTTAGTGTATTACCTATATTATTTGAAGTGTATTTAAATCTACGTTTCTTAATTGTTAATTTTATGTTTTTTTAAAGAGAATTTGCTAACATATTTCAATCTAAATTGTTTGCTATAATTTCTACCATTTTTTTCCCTCCCAAGATTGGAGTTTCTAGTACATAAATACTAACAAAATTTGATAAATATTACAATCAATAAGATTTGTGAGATACAAATAGGACCAATACTTAGCATTTTGTTTAATTTTTGGTATTTTTGGCCCATATGAACTCGAAATAGTGGACCAAACAAGGATAAAAATTACAACCCAGACGAATATATATATATATATATATACAGAATCAGAAATAGGCTGAAAAGGAATAAGTTATCATTCAATTTTCGTATCTTATTTATGTCAATAGGTGATATAATTCCAACTTTATTCGTTCCCTGACTGTCCAGTCTCCACCTAGCGTAGGGCGTATCTTGCAGGTGTCTACTCAATCTTGTGGCCGAAGAGATGGATGGACCAGAACCCTGTCTTACCTGTGAGTCTAGAAACAGGAGGGGTCATTCGGACCAGTATAAATACGACCATTCCCAAACGATATCTTTATCCTTGGATGGTACTCTCTGGGGCCTTCAAATAAGCATGTGCCTTTTATATACTATGTTCTAATAAGATGTAGACCTCCAACTTGTATGACGAATAAATACAATCTGGTCTTCCAGGAAAAAATACTTCCAGAGACTTAACAAGGATTTAAACCCGCTTCGGTGACCTCATGTTCAAAGGCGCTACTCTCGCAATAGATTAGACCACCGATGATGGGGAGATCGCGGTTTGATCCTGGTTGGGTGGACTTAGGGTGGTTATAACTAAATGGTTTTCCCACTCTCTCTTTACGCAAATGTGGGTACACTTCCTATAAATGCAACTTTCCTCTTCCTGAACCTATTAGCGTAATTAATACAACAGCGTACAGCCCGAATGGGTAGTAGGACACGGTGTTGAAAAAGATCAAAACAAGGAACACAGCCCAGCCCACCTCTGTGTTCAAATGGTCTTAAATCTTAAGGCATTCCTCTCGCAAATGTTTGAACTAGCCAATGACGTAGAGGTTGTGGTTAGAATCCCGGTCGGGTGTACTGAGGGTCATTATTTACTAAATGTTTTTCTACCCTCCCGCTACGTGGATTCAGGTACACTTCGCTCAAATTCAACGTTCTTCATCCCTATTACCACATGCATTTAACCCGAACGGGTGGTCAAACCCGGTGACAAAGATTCTGTGACCAGACGGCAAAATCTGATTTGTGCACTTTGTCTAATTTTACAGGGGAACCATCTGAAATTGTAGATCTCAATGACAATAATATGAATAGATTAACTAATATCTCAATTTTGCAAAAAAATAAAATAAATTGAGATACACTTCGGTGTCCTCATGGCTTCAGGCGTAATTCTTTCAATATACTAGTCTGTTGTTGACGAGGATAATGATGTTCGGATTCCAAATATAATGACGGTTATTTTTCTAAAATGTTTTTCCACTTTCCCGCCTCACATACGGGTACAATTCTATAATTTCAACCTTCCTCATCTTTAACACATTAACTAAATTAGTACACATGCGTATTAATCGAACGGGTTGTAAGACACAGTGCTAAAAAAAAAAGTAAGGCAAGGTGTAATGTAACAAATTTTGAGAACCATGACTTTGCAGGGTCATTATTTTCCCTTTGGTGTGAATTAAACTTAAAGGGTTTCCGCGCATGTATTGTTTATTCATTGACGTGCGAAACATGAGTATGATGGAGTGGATCACGCCTGCCTCTTGAAATAACAAGCTCTTACCCGCTGAGTTGGGAGTAGCGACAAGGGAACATGTGTTCAGCAACATGCTACCGACTAAATAGCTGCAAAATACTCTTCGCTAAACGGCACATTGTTAAGAAAATGGATTGTGAATAATACATCATAATAGGATACCCCAAACTGGTGCTAAGAAGTTTTGAAATAAATATATATCTTAAATATAGCTGCGGCTTGTACCGTCAATTCAAGGGGGTAAGTCTTTTGAAACATTTGAAAATTTGACGGTTAATATTATGTTTTTTTTCTTTCAATCCAAATTATATTAGTATACATATTTATATTATATATATATATATTATATTTACATTAGGATCTGGCTAATTAGACATTGGTCAGTTCGAAAAATTGGATACTTAAACCCACCGAGATTCCCCACGAAATTTCTATTTAAATCAAATGTAGAAAAAAAAGCACCATTTAATTCTAATTTTAGAAGAAAATATTTGTAGTTTAAAGCTTACACATTGTTAATTTGTTCTAGTTTGTACTCACTTCAAACCTAACTTAAAAATCTTTACCAAGCCAAACTTAGGCCTATATGCCATGAATTTTAAATAAGGATAGTAAAAGATAAAGCGAGGAATAATGTAATTGCTTCTGTGGGACAATTTAATTTGTGGCGCTTTCGTATGTTGATTTTCCTAAGTTTTTATATTTTGTATTTAAATTTACCTTATTTTTTAATGTATGTGTGCTTTATATAGCATTCATTTATAACATGTATGTCTGTCTATCTGTAGCATATTTGAAGTTAGTGATTTATTGCGTACCAACCTGCCTTGATACTAATAAAAATAGTTAATTCGAATTTTGGGTACTTCGAAATTTTTAAATATCCCTTGGACTTTGAATTACAATAAAAAAGTTTTACTAATTACTTATATTTATATATAGAGAGAGTCATCGCACTTTATAGATCTTGTACAAAATATCAGTGTGACTTATAATACGCCCGGGCTATGCATGTTAGATTGGGATAAGGTTCCAGATTATTATAAGTGAGAAGGCCATTGTTTAATCTGAGAATGTTTTCCCCCCTTTTAGTGTTCTATCTTTAACTAAGTTAGTTTAAGTAAGTTTAATTTTTCCTGGCTTGAAAACTAAAACCAGTATTCATAGTAAATTTAGAAATACTAAAAAATAAGTGCTAATCCTTAAACTCAAATAATTGGTTATTATTAATTGGCTTGAAGCTACTTTTAATAGCCTACAAGACTTATCTATTTTTATTTTCTAATATTGACAAAAAGTATTGTGATCGTTGTAAGAATGTATCTCGATATTATGACCCATCCTTAATTTTTGTGTGAAAACTAGCTCAAAAAAAGTTGATTTGACAATTCGGTCTGTCCACAGATCTGGCTATCCCTGACCGCAGACCCCAGATGGCTAAATGGTTTTTTACAAACTTGGTATTTATATTTTGCAGGGAAAAACCTCTGGATTTTTTTAAAAATTTTAATGGTTGCCGCCAAATTAAGGGTAGTTTACCGAGGGGGAGAATTTAATTCCAAATATTTCGAAAATGGCTTTAACGATTTTGTTCAAAACGTACATATGGAGTTTGTGTGCTATGACAAGTATTATTATTATTATTATTATTATTACCGCGTCTTACTACCCGTTCGGGTTATACGCACTTACGCTAATGTGTTATGGTAGGGTGATTGTGAGATGAATTGGAGGATCTACAGTTTAACGTGGAATCCGATCCACGGTGGAGGCCTGGCATTCCCCACATTCACAAGATGTCTTGTCAGAGGTGAAGGAAGGGTTTAGTAATCAGATATGACAAGTAGCAATGTATAAATTTTGGGGGATAAAAATTCACTTATGTGTATTTTACTGATAACATTTTTTTTTCTAAAACTGGTTCACAATTGGTTTTGGGAAATATTTTATATTATATAAAAAAATGTGTATCCTTATTTACCTAGAATAAATTAATTTAAGGGTACTTTACTAAAGACAAATGATAGAAAATCTATTTTTTTGGAAATTATCCTGGAAGATTGAATTAATGGGGATTTGGAAATAATCTTTATGATAAACAAAAATACATTTTTATTTTTACAAATAATACATTATCTTATGGTAGCTTAGAGAAGTTTATTTTTTAAGGTTTGAAATCTGTTAAATATATTTGAACAACTTGGTCTAAAATGTGTAATGAGTGATTCTTTCGATTTACCAGATGATGTGTTTATTCTTATGAAGAAAACATACTCAAAAGGTAGTTTACTAAAAATCTATTTTTGAAAATTATTTTTGAAGATATAATTAACACACAATATGAAAATTTTGTGCGATTGTACCCGTACCCGTTCGCATTGCCAAATTTAAATAACTCCAACGTGGTTGGAATGAGGAAGGTAGAAAGTTTGGAAGAAATATGTCCTCATATAGGTAAAGCGAGTGAGTGAAACTATTTAGGAAAAACAATGCACTCGGTACATGCGTTCAGGAGTCCAACAATTTTTTCACCGAAAACTAGACCATCGGATTTTACTTAAGTCCATGTGCTCACACATCGATGGGAGTTTGATAAAATTAACACAATTTCTCAAGGTAAAACCCACCAATATCCAGTATTTTAAATAAAAATATGTCTATCTTTAGGATGGCACTCACGTTGAAATATATTAAGTGTGAATCGGCATTAAATATTTGGAGTTATACCCAGTAAACTTTAAGCATACACATTTATGTAACGTAGCACTCATCCCAACTTTCAACAATTACGATAGGTTGTAAAAAAAAGTATTCTCCAATGAATTCTAAACTCAAACAAACGACATAACCAGTAAATCATATAAGCAATAATCCACCATCACCACCCCCTTTGGCAGCATTGGAAGATCCCCTAGGATTGGTGTGCAAGGAAATCCACCTTCCCCTCCTTCTCCCCCGAACTCATCCACCATCCCTCTCCATTGTAAAACGGTTGTTCGGGAGATGGAGATTGTATTTTGTGTCTTGTTTTGTTTTTTTGTAAAAGGGGTGAAACAGTGCTAAAGGGTGGGTGGGATGAAAGGGAGGGGTTAGAGAACATTAATGGGATTACAAGGTTTTGTCGTGTTTTAAGGGTTGGTTGGAAAGGGGTGGGGATGTTTGGTGGGTGTTGGGGGAGGTAAAATGGACGAGAATTGTGAGTGGAGCCCTGGAGGCGTGAAATGGTGTTCGCGAGCCGCTACTGAATGATATTTATGTCTTAATTCAACAAGAATATGTATGTGTGTGTGTGTGTGTGTGTGTGTGTGTGTGTGTGTGTGTGTGTGTGTGTGTGTGTGTGTGTGTG
>CABFOW010004063.1:21470-46603 GCA_902141385.1 Timema californicum | reverse complement strand
TGTGTGTGTGTGTGTGTGTGTGTGTGTGTGTGTGTGTGTGTGTGTGTGTGTGTGTATGTATGTATGTGAGCGGGGGTACAGCGTAAAAGGGAGTGTTATGTGGAAATCCAGCACTCACCGAATCCGTACTTCTAGATGAACAATCGTTTATTTCCATATTTTTGTTATTTAGTCTAAATATACAATTTTGATTCAAAGGATTGTTGTTTCTGAACTAGATGCTTTAAAGTTTGTTTCACTATCATTAGAACATATCAGGTGACCTGGTGGTCTAGGGGTAAGGTGTCGGACTTCTGTGCTGGGGTCCGGGGTTCAATTCTTGGTCCCAGCACAGATTTATCTGATTACCAAACCCTTCCTTCACCTCTGACAAGACGTGTATTATATATATATATATTATTATTAGCACCGCGTCTTACTAACCGTTCGGGTTATACGCTTTTAAGTACTAATTACGCTATTGGATTAGGAATTGGGAAGGTTGAATTAGAGGAAGTGAACCCACATTCACGTGGAGGGAGAGTGGAAAACTATTTAGGAAAAACCACCCTCAGTTCACCCGACCGAGATTCGAATCTCGATCTCCCCGTCCTCAGCAGTCGAGCTCAACACGACTAGCGTGTTAGCCAACTACGCCACCGAGGCGGGTAAGACGTGTATTAATCACAACTTGTGAATGTGGGGAATGCCAGGCCTCCACCGTGGTTCGGATTCCACGTTAAGCTGTAGGTCCTCCTTTTCATCTCACTATCACCCTACCATTACACATTAGCATAAGTGCGTATAACCCGAACGGGTAGTACGATGCGGTGCCAATAATAATAATAATACTAATAATTAAGAACATCCCGATTCAGTGTCTGCATAGTCCAAGGGATCACTTTCACAGTAGACTATACCACCAATGACAAGGAGATCAAGGCTCTAATCTCGGTCGGGTGTGCTGAAGGTGATTTTTCCAAAAAAAAATGCCACTATATAATTTTTTCCCTTATTACGCAGATGTGGGTACATTTACTGTAAATTCAGATTTCTTAATCCATAACACACAATTGTAATTAGTTAATAGGCGTATAGCTCAAATGGGTAGTAAGGCGCTGTGTTAAAATAAAGAAAGACATAAATACTTCCTGATTAAAATCTACTGTAGGAGAGGTGGTAAGAGACAGCTGACTGAAGGTTAGTCTATTGCAAAAATGTATTGTAAAGGTATTAGACCTACTTGACTCGTTTATTAACATTTCTCATTGTTAATATAGTATTACTAAGCAAATAAACAGTTGTTTTTTTTCAAAATTGTTGACAATAGTAACTTTCAGCCAATGTTTGCAATAAAGAATTTTCTACTAGTTGTCACCTACCTACACTCCCTCCCTAGATGAAGATGGGACGTGGCGTTAATTGATGAGAGGGCAAGCATAATTAGTTTAAAATGTACCTTTAAAGGGTTCTTATTACGCAGAAGACCAGTGCATCCGAAACGTTTGAGAACAGGGACCCAATTTTTAGAAAGACAAAATTTCAAGACCTACCTAGTTTTAATGGTCATGAAAGGGGTAGGAGGATTATTTTTTACAAATTAAAAACAATGCTATTGAATATTTTTATAAAAACTTGATCTATTGCTCATAATGAGAGGTGTTGGCGATGGCCGCGCTTGTTCATGGTTTTTGTTGATGGTGGCATAGACGTCTACGTCGATAAGAATCATTTTTCAGGCGCAAAGAGTTTGATAATTGCAGTGTGTTAAGAAATTAATTTTTGATTTTAACCATCACCTTATTATTTCTCCTACCCCTCTGCTCCTCTCCATTTTCAGCATTTTCATTATTTTATGATTTATTATTTTCAAATAATTTAAAAATAAAATATTTCAAAAACATTTCTTGGCCCACCAAAAATCAGCGTGGGACCCACAATTTGGGAACCACTGCAGAAGTAAACTCTTTGACTAAGTTTATACGAACATATATTCCAATCTTATGTATGTAGATCGGAGCATATGAATTAATAGTAAAATGGGGACAAAGCGAGTGAGGACACAACATAGATACAGTTTCAACACGATTTTCTTACCCTGGTAACACCTTCACTCGATGCCGCTGAAGAATGTTTTAAAGCTAATATAATTTATATTATAGTTGGATTTTCTAAAATGGTTACAAGACATTCCTTAAATACTAATATTAGTAAAATGAATCTATTTACAGAATAAATTTATTTTGTATGAATATGCTCAATTAGAGTTGTTACTTATTAGAGCACTACACATTTAACGGAAACTTAGTCGTTCATTGAGTTGACATATCCAACTGGATTCAAAAATTAATGGCGAGTAGTTAACGTTATAAGTTAAAATCTTATATGCGCAGTTCCAAAGAAATGTATTGAAACAACTTTAATTTAACCATTTACTTAATTATTAATTCATAGAAAGCCAATAAAGTGAGATGTGGCACAGTTCTACATTAAAAGACTTGACACTCAATTTGATGTTTTTTCTATGCTGAGATATTAAAAAGTTCTTCACTTATGGTCTTATGACTACCGGATAAATATTGCTATTGGGAGGTTAAAGTTATCTACCAGATAAATGTTATCAGCTATTTCAAAGTTTTACGTGTCTTATGAACTGAATTTATCAGCCAGATAACTATCTGTAGGCTAAATATAAGGTTATATGAGGTTAGGTCAATTGTTCTATAATTCTTATAACCAATATTTTTAGCCAAAATTAATTAAAAATTGCTTAAGAAGATACAGGTAATTTAGTTTTAATCATATCTCAACATTTCTTAAATATTTGTCAAGGACATCGTTTAATTTGATTATGACTTTTCTATACATTTCTATAGAAGAACATGCAATTATGATTATGGCAGATATTTAAAAAGGTTAGGATCCCAATGTGTAAAACATGTAACTAAATTGTAATAGCGGCAATATTTAATTTATTTCAGGCAAAATTATTTGTTTTAAAAACTGCGAAAATATTTGTCCTATATCGCGATCCCAACCTTTCCATTTTGAAAGTTGTACCGTATAGATTGAATTGTAAGGACTAACTGTTATTACGTGGAGATAGTTCTATTTTCCATAAAGATATATATAGAAATAAAGCAAAAAAAAAAAAGTATCCACCCGCTGCGAGAGAGACTCCTGGTGTCGTTTTGCAATCACAGAAACAATTCCTTTGTAGAGAACGACAAAAATGCTGAAAACGCGTTCAGGCCGAGTGCGAGGAAAAAAAAAAGATATGTCCGTCTCGACGGGATGTAAAATTGCCAAAGAGAAAGGGTTGAGTGGAAAGGGTGCTTTTTTTTTAAGTTAGCAGAAAGGAAAGGGCAGGGATGAGGGTGCTTGGGAGGGGATAGGGAAGAGTGGTGTGGGGGAGGTTTTTGAAAGAGATAACGAGAGAATTCGCAAAGTGCACCATAACAATATCTCACGGTTTAATTATCCGGGAGATGGGTTCGGCTCGAGGCAGTGGTGAGCTTATCTCGTCGCAAAGATAGAAAGAGAGGGATCGAGACACGTAGAGAGAAGGAAGATTTAACCTATGGGGGTTGGTATGTGTGTGTGTATATATATATCTCAAGGGTAGTAGATGCTCTACCGGGGCATTATAGTAGACTTACGAGAGGGCAGGAGGCTGTTATCATTTGGGTGGGTGGAAAAAGGTCGCTTTTGTTTTAGGGTTCTTCCCTCCCAAAAAGTAAATAGGTATTGGAAAATTGAGTCATAGTCCCACAATCAACAGTTTTTTTTTCAATATTATTATCTTTTAAACAATAGTTGTGTTAAAACCTATCCTTATAAGACAGGCTTGAGCAAATTTTTAGATAGAAGAGCCGTATTGAGAATTTAAATAAAATAAAGGGCCACCAAATAAAATAAGATTTTCTGAAAGACGCGATGTATTATTTATTTAGTATATGTATATGTACAATATATATATATATATATATATAATGGTGTGCGAAGCTTCGAAAAGTCGAAATCGAATGTCAAATCTCCTTAAGCCTCGATTTCAACATCTACAATAACTTTCACATTTTCGAAAAATTTCGAAGGAAGGATAAAACTTCAATAAATTATCAAATGATTTAATTTTATCTTACTAAATATTACAGTTTTCAATATTTGATAGTTTAAAAACTGTTACTAAACAGAATTTTAACACTGACTAGTAAATTAACTAACACAGCGTAAGCATGGATCAAAAAGGGGTAAGTAAATATTAATATATTACATTCACTATCGTAAACAAAATTTTGTAATAAAAAAATACCAATAAAAAATAACATCATGGTCAACGCTATGAAGCAGAGAAAGCGCTTTAGTTGTGCTATTATCTCAGTTCGCGTCTAATGTTTGATCCCTAATAGTCTCTCTCTTTGGAATTATCTGTACAAATTACAAGTGCATTTTGACACAGAATTTTTTCATAGCTTCTTCTTGTTTCTTTATTATTCAAAATGACTGATACGGAAAGTAGGAAAAGAAAACGGAATTTAATTTATAATTATTATCAGAGAAGTGCAGATAAAAAGACATGCATATGTAAAGTTTGCAAAATAATATTATAAACTCCACGATGTAAGTAAAAATTAAAACTTAATTAAGAATCAATTAGCCAAAGTTTATTATTTATGCTTTTTAGATACCATATTATGAAAATTGAAAAATGATACCTGGATAAGCCAATCGAACCCAAATTGAACCTAGGTCCCGGGTTTTATTACTGTGTGCAAGTGTCATTTTTCAATTTTCCGAATAAAACTTAATTAATAAATTACTAAGGTTATCAATAAGCCTGTGTGCCTTAATTATTAATATAGTCCTTAGGTAACAAAAAGGAAATTTTCCTGGCCCTTGTTGCTGACAAGATCTAAAAAAAATAATTAAAAACTAACAGTGGTGTTAAGTGACCAAAACCCAAATCCTAGGTACCTTCGACTTTTCTTCGCAAAATTCAAGATTCGCTTCGCATTTAATAAGTGGTCATCGCAAACCCATATATATATATATAAATATATATTTAAATAAATTTTTAATCTATAAATATAAATTATAAATTTATTATAAACATGACTCCCATTCGACTTTGATTCCTAGATATAATCATGTTTGTACCCAAGTAATGTGGAGCTGCTTAATATTAAATAGGAAGTGCTCAAAATGTCCACCTTCAACCTAAATTCAAGCCTGCAGTCGTCGTGTCTTCGAATGCAAAACTCTTTCTATAACATTGCATTGCATGGTTTTCAGTCAGGCCGATGGTAGCTATTTTGAGCATTTACAATAGTGTTAGCAGCTCCATATTACTAAGAGTACAAACATGATTATATCTAAGAAAAAATGTCGAATGGGACACACGTTTATATGAACTTTTTTCATTGTGTTTGTATCTTCTCTACACCACCTATGTGGGTCCCACATGTTATTGTACACACTGTACATATAAATTAGTAAAGATAACAATAACGTTCACGATTCTTACTATTAAGATTCATAAAACATTTTTATATTCTCTACATATAAGAAAGATAAATCATATCTATAATAGGTTACATTATTATTTTTCTCGTGCCACAAAAAGATGTTTATGTAAGAAGTGTGCAATGATTACACATATCGTGTTTCTCCTTATGTTCTGTCAAAAGTGTTACATCTACAACGTATTCTTATATAATTCACAACTACTGTCATAATTTTAATTTATTGAAACACAAATAATAAACATGAGATATAAAATAAAAAATTATCATGACAATAAGTTTGAAACAAATTTTGGTAAAAATAAGATGTTTTTTGAGATTTTTAAAAATATTTTCTTTTGAAAGAAACTCGAAAAACAAAACGTATAAAATGCTAACCAAATTCCACATAGCATAATGGACTCTATTTTAATTTGGACTAAACTGAATTTAAATTTTTGAGATACTCGATAAATTTTTTAAATACTATGCTCCTATCAATAGTGGAACCATGTAGTCATTTTTTCTATCATTTATGAAGGTTATAATCACTTAAATAGTAATAATATACTTAAATAGTAATCTAAAAACATTAATTTATAACATATAGATAAATTTGATTAAATGTTTAAGAAAACTAATAAAAAAATTAAATCGGAACAATATTTAATACATAACGTCGTAGCAAGTTTGTTTGCATATGAACTCGGTCCAGTTAAGGTGGAAGTGTGGGTAACACGAGTTAGGGCAGTATTTTGTGCAGTTTTTGTAATAAAACATTGAATTTTTTTCCCCAATGGTGCACCAACATTTTTTTAATATCTGTCAAGAATGTCGTGAAATTTAATGACTATTTTTTTCTCTTCATTTGAAAAGTTTATCATCGATGTAGAGTATGACACAACACAATTCTAACCTATCTTAACCTAACCTTAACAACGATATCATAACCAACACAAGCTAACATAATATAAGGAACTAATCGATATAAGTCTGTGCAAAATTAGATGGAAAGTTTTTGGTTTGTTCATTGTGAAGAATTCGCACGTTCTCTGGGTCCGAATTAGTATCTACTATAGCCTGGACTGAAAGGAATGGGTGAATGGGGGTAGGGGAAGGCCAAATTCGCATTTAACCGCAAATATAAGTAAAGTGTAATTTTATTGAACTTAATGTTATGTGAGTTTTAAATACTGGTTGACCCCTTTAAGTTGAGGCTTACTGAGCAAGATACGAATTTGTCAGAATTCTACTCCAAAATGCAGACCACAGGTGCTAATTGATTTGCATTTCTGCACATCTTACTACCTGTATGAGCTACACCCGTGGATATATTAGTATGCATTAAATGAGGATCTATAATTTAGAATAAGTGTAACTATCTTCATGTAGAGAGGTTGGAAAATAATCTAGAAAAATAATCACATTATGACATTAGGCCGGAATTTAAACCACAACTTACCTTTATTGGAAAATAAGGCAAAATGAAACCAGCATCTTTGTCCTAATGCGACATGACGCAGGAAATAATCGCTGTTAAAATCCTAAAAATATTAAAAATTGAAGGATAGTGAAGATGATTCTAAACACCCCTCATATTGCTGAACGTACTAAGCCCATATCAATTGTAAAGCTGTGTGTTGAGTAAAAGCTGTTCAGGCTAGTTGGTTAACTAGATTATTATTTTTTATTATTATTTAGCACCACGTCCTACTACCCGTTCACTTTAAATACTAATTATGCTAATGGATTAGGAATTGGGAAGGTTGAATTAGAGGAAGTGAGCCCGCATTTGCGTGGAGGGAGATTGGAACATTATTTAGGAAAAACCACCCCCAGTTCACCCGACCGAGATTCGATTCTCGATCTCCCCGTCCTCAGCAGTCGAATTCAACACGACTAGAGCGTTAGCCAACTACACCACCGAGGCGGGTGTTAACTAGACAGTAGTGTTATATGATAAGCCATACAGTCTTGGGCTAACAATTATTATTATTATTATTATTAGCACATCGTCCTACTACCCATTCGGTTTGTACGTACTTACGCTAATGTGTAATGGTAGGATGATTGTGAGATGAAATGGAGGACCTACAGCTTAACGTGGAATTCGAACCACGGTGGAGGCCTAGCACTCCCCACATTCACAAGATGTCTTGTCAGAGGTGAAGGAAGGGTTTGGTAATAAGATGAATCTGTGCCGGGACCGAGAATTGAACCCCGGCCGCCAGAACAGAAGTCTGACACCTTACCCCTAGACCGCCAGGTTACCGGCTAACAATTGCACTGTAAGTAGTCATGATAGGAAATAAAAAAATGACAGATCTCAAATTAGTACATATATACGAACACGTAACTAATTTTGTTCAAAGACTGCAGATAAAAAGCTATAAATTTAAATTATAGGTCATTTAATTTTCTTTTTAGACTAGAAAATAAGTATACCTATAATTATTAATTTTTTTTTTTTTAATTTTATGAGCTCTTACAAAATATACCATTACTCGGCAATTCCCCTCCATTATTTTCCACAGTAAGGGAAAGAAACTTAAAATATTTCTTTCTTTTCTAAAAATGGTTCTTGATTGTTTTCTAGTAGGTCCCCTCCCACGCACCCTTTCTCCGACCAGCCAAAAATACACTCTTTTCCCACTATTCCTTAGTTTACCTCAAACCTTCCTTCTTACAAAAATGTGAAAACCCCTCCCATAACACTCGTTTGAGGGTGGGAGCGCCGGGGGGAGTGGGGGGCAAGTCCAAAATGCTCTCGGGGTATCATTAGATTCGAACCATTTACTGCGAAAAGTGCACGGTAGTAGCAAAGCAAAAGGGGGGGAGGGTTGTTACAGGGTAGAAGGGGAAGGTTTAGACGAACTGGTCGCCATCATTGTAGAATCTTCTTTTTCTTGGCAAAAAAATAAAATAAAATAGGAGGGGATATTGCAAAAAGGGAAAGACGTGGGCAGATAGATAAATAGATACGAAAAGAGAGATGTGTATTCCAAAAGAAAAGAAAAAATTGACGGCAAAAACTTTTGATGTAGGTCCCACAGCCCTTGGGTTTTTTATCACTACTATTTGATTTAGGCTTGTGAAATATGACTTGTCAAACGAGCAAATTTAAGGTGGATACTTTTTCAAAACCTCCGTCTTGTACAATATACTAAAGTATTTGTTACTCAACAACTGCGTATTTAATTAATTATTTGAAAATGCTGCTACTTATGTTCAGTTATTGAAATTAATTTTTTTCTTTGGTTCTTAAACTTACTGGTTAAATATACATGCCATGGCTGAATGATAAGTAATGTCTAATAAAACTTGTTGGTACTTTGATTCATTTCTGGTTAGCTCTAAAACTTCTATCACATATTTTTGTCTTTAGTTTTTCGATTTTTTTTTTCAATTCAGACATAAGGACTGGGTGTGTAAGCATAGTAGACTCAGACTTACTGTTTTCGTTTTAAATGAGACGTCTTTATAAACCTATATACAGACAAATCTGACTGGCCCGTTACTCTATCTCCTTAATCCCTGAAACTAGCATTTTGAAATTTTATATAGGTGGTTCCTTTAAGCTCGTGGGTATCCAATAAGAAGGGGTTTCACCAAATTTATCCTTAGGGCGATAAAACGAGAGTTTTAACATTGTGATCGTCAAAATAAAGGTGTGTATGAGCTTGAAAGCGGAAATTTGGTAGTTTAGTAGAGAAATTGCCCCATATAACAATAAAAAAATTAAATTGGGTAAGATTAAAATGGGGTTCTGGAAATGGGAGTGGAGGGCTGTAATTAGAAAAAACTTTTTACATGAGATTGAAAATCAAAATTGGGGAAAACAGGTAAAAAGAAAACGCCGATAACTAAATAAATCTTTAGCTATGAAAGTTCAAAGAGCGAAATGGAGAAAAGAAAATGGGGATCTTAACATTTCCAAAATTCGTAGAAATAGCTACCTATCAGATTGCTAGAAAATGGAAATATTTCAGAAATAAATAAAGACCACCCCGAACTACCTTTGTGGTCTGAACATTCTTAAATTTAAAAATGAATGACCAGAAAATGGTTAAGGGATCTCCAGCAACATTTCCAAAACTAATGGAATAAAATGCTTTTTGCTATAGTAGAGAATTGATATTTCATAGATCTAAAGGGACAAACCAAAATAGCCAGAAAATTCTGAATATTTCAAATTAAAATAGAGTTCTATTAACTTTTCAGGGCTTGAAATTTCCAAAATTAAAATTACCAATCACATTTTGTAGGGGTAAAAAATATAAATTTGGTAAGAAAATAGAGAGATCCCCAAAATTCCAAAAATATTTTAAAATTTGAGATGGGAAAAGGAAAATAACACCTTTTGCTATGGTATAAAATAGAAATTTCGCAGATAGATAGAAGGTAGAAGGTTTTTTTTTAAATCACGAAAACTATATTTCGGTTAGAGGAGAGATAATTATTTAAAATATTATAAAAGAAAATGCATTTCTAAGTGTGGTAGAAAATTTTAATAGCTTAGAGCACTAAGAACGACCAACCAAAATAATTAAAAATGACTGAAATTTGACATTCATTTTATTGAAATCAATTTTTAATTAATTTTAAATTTAATATAGATTTCGTATTATACTACTAATTATTTTAGATTTTGTTTTTTTTGTGATACAGGCTTATCTTTGTGTTATCCTATTAGTTTCGCTATTGCCATAGTGATGATGGGGGTAGAATTTAGAAGAAATGTACCCACATTTTGCGTGGAGGGGTGTGTAGAAAACAATTTAAGAACAGACAGTCTCAGTAAATCCGGCCGGAATTCTAATCCCTTATCACCCCTACACCCCGTCCTCCACTCTTCCCCATACCCCTCACCGCCCCTATTGAAGAGCGAGCCATACAAAATGAGACTGATGCTTAGTTGGCGTTCTCACTAATACGTAAGGGTTTCATTACTGTAGTCTCCATTCTTCTCCTCCTAGGTGAATTTCTCTTAAGATACCTTTTTTTTTATTCGTATCACTTAATCTTGAAGTCATCATGGGAGGTTACGCAAGTTAGGGCTAGGATTTTTGCTATTTTTATAACTGAATTTTTTTAGGATGTCAATAAATAAAACATGTCACTTTAAATACAGTACTTCAATTAAATCAATAATAAGTACATTTTTGCGTGATTAGATTCGTTTATTTTGATATTTTACTTGTGGTAATCTTCTACAATTATTATTGTTTCATATTTGCCATGAGCATTCTTACCACATGACACCCTCTATCCACATATGTTGGCCATATCTTCATAAACAGATGGCGGCCGCCTGGTTGGTATGCTTGGATTGCTAGCTGACACCATAATTTTTTCTTTTGATTAACGAATTCGTATATACTTATGACATATTCAAGAACTGTTGATATTACTATGCGTAGAAAATTAAATTGAATGTATCTAATGATGCAACGTTTAATTATGTGGGCTAAATTTAATATGTTGCCGTTAAAATTATAAAAAAAACACACTACTTAAGCACGCGTTCTCTTCTACTACATCTTAATAATCTGAATGTTTTTTAATCCCCGCATATTACCACCCACGCATATATGATAATTGGTCTAATGGGGTAGTGATGAGGAAGGAATCATTTGTGAGTTAATCTACCCACATACTAATATACAGTATGCATGGAAGGAGAATGGAAAATCACTAAGGAAAATCCACCATCAGCATACCCATCCAGTATCCTTGCCCCGAACTTATCAGCAGCAGGCCAGTATAAAAAGCGTGTGACGCCTTAGACCATTCGGCCATTTAAGCCGGTAACCCTAATGTTAAATACACAGCCAAATATCAAATACTTAGTTCTATAAAATGCAACATCAGTTACATAAACATAAGTTCTGGCTTTTTAATTGTCTGCCTTGGACTTTTACACTCAGTTGACATCATCGCGATAAAAAGCTTTGATAAGCCCATATAATTCCGTAGACTAATTTATTGTCCTGTTTTCTGAACTCGTAAGGGGGAGGGGGGACACCAAACAAGAAAGAATGAAAGAGCGCCGCAAAGTGTCTTTGAGGAGACAGAGAGATAGGCAAAGAAGTTTTGTTGGAAGGGAAAGTGGGGTTGGAGGGGGAGGGAGGTAGAAAACGACAGGCTAAAACTCCAAAGTGACGCTATAAAACCTGGACACTAAACGTCACCCGTTATGACTTTGAGTACCGTATTATTGGCCGCATCACGACCCCGAAATGCACCGCTTCAACAGTAGTGGAGTCAAAAAGTGATCGTAAAAGCTACCGGAGTCACGTGCCCTCCACTCCCTTATCCCACCTTGGGATGTAAAAAAAAAAAACGCGTGGTAACGTTTAAAAACTAGTAAAAATCTTCTCACCCCTTTACCCCTCTACCCCCCTCCAGACGTTGTGGTCTCCTAAGCCCCAAATTCTTTATCACAACGGCTATCTGACTGTCTTTTCAAGTGTCTGTCTTAGTGTAATGTTCGTTCGTCCCAGTTTATTTGAAAGTAAAGGTGACACATAGACAAGTAAGAGGGGACAAGGGTTAAGGAGTAGAGGAAACATACGATTAAATAAAACTCGGCCATTTGAAACACTCTACCCCACCCAACTCTGAATTTGAATGTCTGGAGCTTTTATTCCAAATGTTTATCTAAGTCGGTAACACATCCATACATTAAACTAAGGGTCGCACGGTTGATATATTACAATCGTACCCATAGGCGGATTCTCAGCATTTTGATTGGGGGGTGGGAGCAAGCATTGAACCGAGGGGGAGGGGGGGATTCATACCGAGAGGTCTGGTGCGTTATTCTTTACCTATTTACAGAGATTCTGATTGAGACTGGCCGCAACTTATGATACAATAATCATTATTCCTAACCAGTTACATAATATTTTTAATTATCAATACAATACAATTACTTTGCTTACTTTATTGAAATAATATTATATCGTACATTATTATTTATAAAATATGAACTAAAGTGTTCCATGATACATTTGTTAGTCAAAAGTGGATAGTGCTTGTCGGTTTGTATTTAGCTCTTTTTGATGTCCTCTAAATATGGGGGAAGGGGGGTGGCAGCTTCCCCCCTTGCCGTCCCTCAAATTTCACCTATGGCATGTGCTTTGACTGAAACCAGGACTTATATTTCCAAAATATTGTTAATCCATGCTGTGTCTTTCCTAATCAGAATATATTCAAAGTAGTGGGCTGATATTGATTAATTTTTTTTATTGTTTATATTGAATAATATTGGGTTTAAGATGTTAAAAAAAAGATTCGACAAATTGTATGGTTGTGAGAAAATCTGTTTTCCTGCTTGTATAGTTGTATGCAACATTGGTAGCTTTTGACATTTCCTAAATGGTTAAATTATCATAAATAAATGTGTGCTTATTTTAATATTGGTCTAACTTTTCAAAATGTGTTTAGTTACTTACAACCGTATTTTAATTATCTTAAGTTTCTTAAGATGTTTGTATAAGCAATTTGTAAATCGGGCTACATGGGACACCTATGAGAGTTGTTACTCAAACTTTGAGACAGGAGAGTTGGTACTCAAACTTGAGACAGGAGAGTTGGTACTCAAACTTGAGACAGGAGAGTTGGTACTCAAACTTGGGACAGGAGAGTTGGTACTCAAACTTGAGACAGGAGATATGGTACTCAAACTTGAGACAGGAGAGTTGGTACTCAAACTTGAGACAGGAGAGTTGATCCTCAAACTTGAGACAGGAAAGTGGGTTCTCAGGCTTGGGTCAACTAGGAGAGTTGATACTCGGGTCTGGGACATCTAGGAGTGTTGGTACTCGGATCTGGGACAACTAGAATGGTTGATACTCGGATCTGGGACAACTAGAATGGTTGATACTCGGGTCTGGGACATCTAGGAGAGTTTGGTACTCGGATATAGGACACCTAGGATGTTTGGTACTCGGATATAGGACACCTAGGATGTTTGGTACTCGGGTCTGGGACAACTAAGATGGTTGGTACTCGGGATTGGGACAACTAAGATGGTTGGTACTCAGGATTGGGACAACTAAGATGGTTGGTACTCGGGATTGGGACACCTAAAAGTGTTGGTGCATGGCAATAGAACTTTAGGCTGCTCTAGCTCTTAAGTTGATACCTGTCACTCTTTTAATCGGATGAACTAGTTTGTAATTCAGTCAGTAAAGGCTGGTACTTATTGGAATACTCCCTTCACATGTCCACTCTAGACCCCCCTATTCACTTTTCAATATTTGGAAAACCCACATGGGCGGCGTTGCAATTATTATGTCACCCACCTCGGTGGCGTAGTTGGCCAACGCGCTAGTCGTGTTGAGCCCGACTGCTGAGGACGGTGGAGATCGAGGTTCGAATCTCGGTCGGGTGAACTGGGGGTTGGTTTTTCCTAAATGGTTTTCCACTCTCCCTCCACGCAAATTTGGGTTCACTTCCTCTAATTCAACCTTCCTAATTCTTAATCTATTAGCATAATTAGTACTTAAAGCGTATAACCCTAATGGGTAGTAAGACGTGGTGCTAAATAATAATATATGTCATTGAAAGAACACACAAGAATAAAAGGGAAACTAGAATATTTTTGTCTTATCTCACTATCATAATTTTTAATAGTGTTCGTGTTTATTTGGTAAGGAGTAATAATAATTGATAGTAAGGTTATCTCTTCTTGTTTATTAGTTTTACTCTCTTCTCCTTATTTTATATACGTTTTAGTTTTTCTTCTATGAGGACGACATGTTTCGGTGATTTTCACCATCTTCAATGTTATATTTGTATTAAAAATGATTGATTTTACTTCATATGCTAACATAATAGTATAAAGTAAAAGCAATAATCTTTAATACAATTAATACTTGAAGATGGTGAAAAATCACAGAAATAATTCGTCGTCATAGAAGAAAAACTAAAACGTATATAAAATAACAAGGAAATAAAAATAATAAATAAGAAGCTATAACTCTACTATCAATCAATATCATAAACTACTATAAAGATATCTAAAAAAAATAGTTAACTTATTACTTTGATATGTTACTAAGGGACTCTTTTTGTTTTGTTTTAAAAAAATTACTTCTTAAGAGAGATTTTAGAGGACATTTCTCGAAAGTGGCAGGATGGTGTCATATAGCTTTTCTCCACTTGCTACTTTCTTCATCTTCGCTTTTTCTCTCTTTCTCTCCAAGAGGGAGAGATGAAACTCTGCATTGATGGCCCGCGCATGTGCAGTTAGGGCGTGTTTTATTGATTCGAGTAGCGTCCAGACGAACGTCTTCCGCAGCATCACGGGAAAAAAAGGGGGTGGTTGAGGATTTCTGGAGGGGACGGGGAAGTAAAGGGTGTAGATCTGGTCCAGTGAACGTTGGGGAAAAATAGGAGAAAAAGTACGAAAAGCTGGAGAAGAAATAATCCCGATAAGAATCCTTCCCATTACCCGCTTATCTTAGTAACTCTCTATTACCCAATTCTACTTATGAATAAATGTTGGAATAAAGGACAATAAACTTTTTTTTTACACTTCTTTTTATTACAGTGCTTTTGGTGGATTTTGATTTTCTTTTTTTTTTAATTCTTTAGAATGGATGATAATATTTTTCTATTATTTCCTTTGTTTAGTGAAAATTAAAGTATAATAGATTAAAGTAGTAAAAAAAATTATACAAAAAGAGAAAATATATTTAGACAGAGTTTATTTGAAAACTGTGATGACAAATCTGGATGCTATTATAAATTTTCTGGATATGATTAGTGGAGTACGATGTCAGAGCGATGGATGGATGGATGAATGGATGAATGGATGGATGAGATGGAGTTAAATATTCAATTAATACTAAGAAGAAAATTTGGTGATTGTAGTATTCAGATTAAAAACTGTAATTCTATCCAAATAATATAAGAAAAATAAAAAATGATATTTCTTATTTTGGTCACCATGTCTCTCCATGCTTCTGGGCTGTGCGCTTATGGACTAATTACTATAGGGTGCTAGGGATGAGTAGGATGGAATTAAGACGCAGTGTACCTGAATTATTATAGTGGTGGGAGAGTGAAAAACAATCTGGTAAAAACTTATCTTAATAAACTCAACCAGGATTCTAACCTCGATTCCCCGGTTACGGCCAGTCCATTTGATTGTGAGTGCAACTCCTTGAAGTTAGACCATTTGACTGCCAAAGTGAGTAACATTGTTTTTATTTTTTTAAGTTGTTGAAGAATTTGAGTCGATGTTTCGATCATTATCAGCCTCGTGGATATACTATTGGCCCACTACTGTAGTTTTAAAATTGATCTATCTATCTATGAAATTACTAGTATTAAAATGCATTTTTGTTTGTTTACTATTTTTGCCTACAGATCTCTGAAACTAATTTATTTTTGCCTCAAACAATTAAATTTATGTATTTGTGTCATATTTTCCACACCAGAAGATACAATTCCTGTAACTATAGCTATGAGTTAGTGATGTAATGATATATTTGGTTCTTAGGGCTTGCTTTTATTTATAGTTTCTAATGAAATGTCACTTTTTTAATGTTTCAAGACCTTATATATATATATATATATAGATATATAAAATTAAATTATATTTCAACTTAATCTTCTGTAATAAAGCCTAAAGTTATAAAATACCTTGTAAACATTTGAACAAACAAATATTAATAGCTTAGCTTATACATACATACACGTTCATGTATATGTATATATACATACACATACATATACGTAGGCTTATGCATATAACTTATAAATATACACACGTATATACATATGTATATGTACATAGGCCTAAATAGATTATAAATAATTGTTTGCTCAAATGTTTCCAAGGTATATTATCCTTTAGGCTTTTTTACAAAAGCTTTAGCTAAGATATAATTTTATTGATAGTATATTGTGGGCTTTAAAAATAATATATATATATATATCAAATTTATGGCTTGTTCTAATATAATATATAAATAGGCCGATGCTCACACCAATTTTAATTACCTTTTACTATCTTAGTGTTTAGCTTGGTATCCTTTATCTATTACGATTTGGTTTTGCCAAACTGACTAGTCAATAATTCCTCTCACTTATTGTGACTAGGATAGAGTGGAAAATATAGATCTTGTCTAATAAATTTATTGAAGATTTTATGTTTAGATCAAGAAACTACTTTATTTCACGTGTCATTGAAACTCAAGAGCGATAGCAAATAAAACAAACGTCGTGTAACCAAAAAATATAGCATTCCCAGATAGAACGACGAGTGGACAAGCCATTTAGACTTACAAAACGGCATAACTCTTAAACGCATGTGCTGTAAACCAATCTGAACACACATTCTGGGAACCCATAGAAGGACGCTGCTGCCTATGATATGTGTATTAAATAATAATTTCATGGCTCAGCGACACTCGTTATGGGTTATCCAGTGAGAGTTTCAGAGGAGGTATTGCTTCTCACTCCATGGGGTCCCCCTAGAGCTCCCCTGTGGGGTTGGTTTTGGTGGTCTGATTAGAAGGTTTTCTAGTAAGGGGACAGAGAGGTTATGGGATGGGGTTGAATCTCTGGACCCCACGCTGGGTTATTCTCGAGCTAATGGTGTCACATTTCTGGGAAGAAAACTTTTTCATCCAACTCACTTCATCTTATTTTCTTCGTTCTTTATTTAGGGGGAAGGAAAGGGGTAGAGAAAAGGGGTGATAGAAATGTTCTCGAGACTCCCCACTCCATCTTTACACTGGTGCTGTGTTGAATTAGCATATCCAGTGATCTCTTCAACGAGTCCCCCATAGAGACAGTAAAAAAAAAAGATAGAAGGTCCCTTATTGTAGTCTGAATATATTCATGGAAGTTACTCTATGCATGGTCTATTTTCCAAGACGCATTGTCATCCCTAACTTCTTGAATGGATCCCTAAGGATGTTCTTCTTTCTATCCTTGTCTTTCTTATTGTCCTTTTTTTTTTCTTTTAACGGGAGTTCTGCTCTTCCTTGAGCGGAGGATGAGGAATATGGCGTCCTCCGCTGAGACTGCCATCGTTGGAAGGTTCCATTTTCTCTTGTCTTCTGCATCGGAATTGACTTTTCTTTGAGTTTTTCACTCCTGCGTTTTTATCTCCCCTCCCCCACCCCCTTTCACTTCCCTTGCGAATTTTGGTTCCTATCTCACATCCAGTTGTTCGTACCCTACGTTTTCACAAAATTCAAATAGTTCTAGTCGTATGGTCTCTTTTTTTCTGTATTTTTTTTGTTCCTTCTCATTTTTCTGTTTATTTTTTTCTACGACAACAGAGGGTGTGAGGTTTTACTTTAGAGATGCCCACGGGTAATCATCAGAAATGGCAATTCTACACACACAAAAAAACACGATTTTTTTAACTCGCAGTAAATGACAGTTTTTATAACGTAGCAATATCTTCAAATAATGCCCGTCCAATATTTGGAAAGAAAAAATAAATAGTATTAGGTCTAGCTTATGATTGTGTTTTTAACTGAAAGTTGTATGGTCATTTTAACTTATAAAGATTTTTTATAAAGGCTGATAATATTTTGAAGCCTATTTAATAATTATATTTATCATAGCTTAACATAATTTCAAGACGTCATTAAAGAGTAAAAAATAATAATTCCTAAGATATATATTAAAAGACATCACTAATCATAAAGGCATTTTATCCATGAATAAAGACATACTAGTCGAGGTTATATAAAAACAAGAGATTACTTTCAAATATTAGGTTTATCGCCGGTTAGAAACTTATCTTATAGCATTTAAACAACTAACTAAAGCCAGATATTTATATATATTAGATAGACGGTATTTTAATAAGATTTGAATTAAATTGATGATGGAGTGATAGAGTATTTTCAAAATTTTCAAAATTATTTAATATAGAATTTAGCACCTAAAACCTTAGTTTAAATCAAACACACCAAAAAAATGAAAAAGATGCACAATGAGTGAGTTCGTTAATCAGTCTTATTCATATCATAGCCTTTCGCTTTCCATATGCCTCCCCTCCCTCTGCCCCCCTCTCCCCCCACCCATGTCTTCTCGACCTGGGTGTGGTAATATAATTCTTAGGTAGTGATTTTTTTTAATGATTCTTTATCAAGTTATCATTATTATATTAGTGTACATCTATTTAATCAGAGTTCAATTGATGTGCCAATATTATAAAAAAAATATTGTGTAGCGCTAAGTGACTTAGTTTGTGTTGTTGCCTACCCGTGACGTAAGTCAAGATAGTATTTTCCCTTTTTAACTTATTTATATTTTATTTGATGAAATTTAAATATATTAACAGTAAAACAAAAACCATACATTCTTAAATTATTCTAAATATATTCTTACATTATCTCAATTATTTTTTGTATCAAGATGTTTTTTTGAACGTATCTTTAAAAAAAATTACGTCCTGGGCTATTGGGTGTATTCACGAAAATGATCAGATAAATTTTCCCCCCCGGATGTGTCTATTTATTATAGCTATAAAAATATTATTTGTATTTTTAACGCTTGGACTTGTTAATATAGTTCGTGTTTAGTAACTATTACTATCTGTCTTTATAAACCTGCATAAAAACATCCCTAAGCGAATAGCGTCATTTCAGTGGTCATTGAATGGTTTCATCATTGTCGGTCCCTATTGTTACCCAGATAACGTATTGCCAACATTCTAGTGCAAAATGACCCCATGCAGGACAGATACGTTTATTCTCCTATGGTGTATGCTATCTGAGCTATAAAAGCGATAACAGCGCAGTGTTCCTGAGTATTGTACATAGCTTCGTATACATGTAAATAGAGCAGGACTATATGGAGAAAGAGTATTGTAAAATTACTTGAAAAGGACCAAAAAAACAAGGCATGTTGTTTTGTTAATGGTTTGATGGAGTGATTGTGATGGGGCGTTTTAGTTTCTGGGCAAGACAAGTTTTGCCGAGTACGGTTGTTCTATATATGGAGTCTAGAGGAAAGATGGTAAACTGGTTATTGAACGGAGAAAAAGCACTCAATTTTATATAAATTAATAATGATGTATAATATATGGTATACATATTATGAAACATTAAAGTTAACAATGAATTCACTCACTTTAGACAAAATACTTGACATAAAGTACATCCAATATAATTCCCTATAATTGTTTTAATACAACTATGCTTAGGCCTACTCCTAGAGTAATAGCTAATTCTGGTTTGCCGGTGACATGGAGGTCATGGTGAGAATCTCGGCTGGATTCACCAAGTGTTTTTTTTAACTAAATCATTCCTCAAAAAGTTGCTTGTAGTGGAGTGTTGTCAAGGTAGTCAGAGCTCTCCCCAATTGAACAATCATACATAGACTTTGTTATACATACCTCACCTGGGAATGTAATTCCGTAGATTCCTGGCCAATGAATGTTCTGCTGGACGAAGAGGAATATTCACACTTAGAGTTTAAAAGGATTCGACTTACCCTCTCAAAACGCAAGGTCACGCCAATATTTCTTTTTTCCTACACACAAATTCTGGTCTATTTCTTACACATGATTCCTTCCTCATCCATTTACCACTAGTATGATTAAATGCAGATAGCCCGGAAGGTCGGTAAGTCATGGAACAATAAAAAAAAGGTGGCCATACGATGGTAGGTTTTTAGCCAGTTACTTGAATTATTATAATATATTTATACGTCAAATTACATCTTCTCAATTCTCACTTTTGACATATAATATCCATTCCTATATGAAAATAATTGTATTACATTTTGTAATTATTAACTTAACCAAATATATATTTATATTTTTTGTTTACATACTATCTCTAAGGCGTAACTTGTAATAGACTAGGCTGCAAATGACGGGGCGGTTATGTTTCAATTTCAGATCTATTGAGGATCGTTTTTCCCTGAATTATTTTCCACTATCTATACGAAAATGCGGGTACACATCCTCTAAATTCATACCTTCCTTTTACCTAACACATTATCGTAATTAGTACGTGTGCGTACAGCTCGTTTGAGTTGTAAGACGTTCTAAGAAACATATAATCATGCAACAACTACATTATATTCCTTAGCTCAGTAAATGGTTTAAAGCATAAATACAGCCACTATATGAGTACAATAATGGTAAATATAACTTTTACTTATAGTTTCTAAAATAAGGCAATCACTTATTTAGTTATGTAGTTAAAACAAAGTTGGGACAAATTCAGCAATCCAGTAGTAGGATAATTTTACAAGTGTTCTTTTATTCATGCATTTAGAGGAAATTATGCCAAGTAGTGTCAAAGTAATTAGAGTTGTCGTTAATGAATCTCGTGGACCCTGATTCGATTCCGGCTTGTGCTGATTATTTATATTTACTATTCATATACAAGTTATTCCTGCTTTCTGATTTAAAAAAGAAATAAAGTAAATAAGACCAGGCGGATAATATAAGGCGTATTGTCCTGGATTAGGCTTTCTTTGTATAAATTGTGTAAATCTGTATCTTATGATTAGAAATAAGGTTCTAAAGTAAAATACACAGGTTTTGGTGATTATAAAACTTCGAACCACTCGTAACTTTTCAGATTTCTCAATACACTGATCGGGAATCGAACCAAAATCCCTCAACGGTAATTAGCACTGGATATGAAGAGGCTAGGACCTCGTGATTTTGTATAAAACTATTATGAAGACTTTTGGAGGTTGAGGGGGAAATTAAATATTATTCCCTTTAAAATATATGTATTTCTCATGAACTATAAAAAACGGGGAAAATATTTTTATCTTTTTAAATAAAGCTTGTTTTAGTATTGAACAATAAATATATGTATTTCTCATGAACTATAAAAAAACGGGGAAAATATTTTTATCTTTTTAGATAAAGCTTGTTTTAGTATTGAACAAAACAATTGAAAAGTATAAAAACAACCAAAGACAGCTTTCCTCATCTATTAAAATGGTAAAAGCCATCGCACGGTTCCTGGAATGGGTAGAGATAGTAAAAGGGTTAAAATATGTGAAGCAATTTAAACAGTAGGCGAACCCCCAACCTCGCTCCTACTTCCTCCCTCACCCCCTTCCCCCTCATTCAGCGTGTCAAGTTAGAATGGCTAGTCCAGTGCAGTAATCCATGTAGATTCATCGTAGAGCGATACATGAAGAGGGGGCGGAAATAGTGGATGAAAAGCGGGTGAGTGAGGGTAGTTGGGGGAAGTTTGTCGACAGCTAAGGCATAATTCAGGTGATAATGGTTGGTGCTGGGAATTGAAGCGTTCAGAAGGAGAATACATCTATATCCACGTTGACTTAGGCTACTGAATTTGATTGGAAAGGTTAGAATATTTTTTTGTTATTGAAATACCCAAACAGTTATTGAATACAATAGCCTCGTCATACTACGATGGCCGCTTATTAAAAGTGTTGATGTCTCAATAAATAAAACAGGACACGTAGGCTATATATTTTGTCAGTCAGAAAATACTGATGGACCTTATGGTGAAGACAATAGCTCTGTCATGCTACGATGACGACTAATACTCGTATAAAAGTATTGATGCATCAATAAATTATGTTTAGTTTTTTAGTTAAGGAGTCTTGCAACATTTAATACTACAGTCCTACATTAATAGCCTAGAGTGTTTTTAGTATAATTAAATATTTATGACCACCCTACATTTTGCAATAAAGTATTATTTGTTTAATGTCAATTTATAGTTCAGAAATATCCTGGATATACATTTTACTATAAAATTTCTTAGAAGTTTGACAGTAACACTTTTTGTGAATAATCCAATGCCCAAGATGTTAAGAAATCCAATGATGAATTTTGTAAAAAAAAATTTTTAAACCAATGTATATCTTTATGTTAAGCTATATAAATGTATGTATATATTTTTAAACAATAGTCTATATGCATATATATAGGCATATGTGTATTAACAAACACTGAATAAATGCTGACCGATCAAATTATCTCTAGGAATCGAATCAAGGCCTAAGTTGGACAGTAAATAGTTTTAGCTTTACAAATAGGGCCTATAATTACTATATTGATTTTATCTTCATTGAATTACTTATTCACATCAAGGGGAAGTAAACTTAAGAAAATATGTAATGCGGCCTCTTTTTAAAAGGGAAAGCTATAGGATTATAAACTCCTTTTTACAAGTCTTAGGCTTTAAAACTATTAATCAAATAAGAGATTTAAAACGTAAGCGATACACCCAAAGAGAATCGATTAAGGGAAATTTAAGGAAACACCCTAGCAATAACCTATAAATAAATATAATGATAGAACTCGAAGTTGATGCATTTGATCAAAATTGTGGGTTTGTTCTTTGAAATGTATGATAAACATTTAAAAAACATATGGGCCTATTTTAATATTTGTATTGAACACATTGTGTATTTTTTTAAATATGTTATAGTTAATAATTATATTTAAGAATTTGGAAGTTCAAAATGTCATTCTTTATAGAACTCTGTCTAAGTATATAGTCAATAAAAAGTCGTTACAAATCATTCAAGTAGTTGTTTTTCAGATGAATGCAATTGCCGATATTAATTAAAATATGTATTTTTAATAAATGATACTGGTTTTTTGAAATATATAAAATAAACTATAATATTTTGATTATATTTCAGGTGGTAAGAACACAGATATAATAGTTTTCATAGTGCACTTTTTCCCAAAGATTGGTCTACACCAATTTCCTAGGTAATATCTACACGTGCACCAAAAGCATAAAAAAAAATTCAAAATATGGTCAGCCATTTTCATTCCAGTATACCCCTTTTAACACCCCTTGTGTTTGCTATCTGTGTTATTCAAAGAGAGCCAAGGGGATCGGAAAGAGAGGGGTTTGACGTATTATGTGATGGCATTTCGTGCAATTATCTGAAAGTAGAGTTGATTCGCGAAATGGTATTTGTTCCCATTTTCTATACTCCAGTTTCACTTATCTTTATAACCTAGTAATTTTACTTTTGGACAATGCAGCTTCATTTCGAGTAGATTCCTAGAGGATTGAAGGATCTTTATAGTGTTTTCGTTCTTGCCGCAGGTCGTAAATGCCGTTTACGTTTCGGATGATATAAATTATCATGAGGTGGAGGTCTATGTTATCAACATTCACAATTAATAGAGGATATATGATCACAATGAATCTATTCAAGAGTAAAGTATATTTGTTTATAGTACCAGGCCTTTATATCTTTAGATGATAATTTTTTATTTCTAACTATTCAATTAGGGTCTAATATTGAAATTGTAGATTTATGTTCCTATAAAACAATATCAAAATAATTTTATCTGGAGTAATTTCATTACGTTTCATACATACTGGCGTGCCACTGTTTATTAAAATATATTTATAAAATAAACTTTGATCACTCTACAAACATAGAACGCTATAGAAAGATATCTTCATATAATTGACCCAGCATTTTTAAGCTACAGATTCAAAAATACAAATCAAAATGTATTTAAGAGCTAAGAGGAATTTAGGGTGGATTATGCTCCAAAAAACTAATAGCCTAACTCATATATGGTTAATAACCGGTGAAAACCATTATGATTTAACAAACATAGTTTTCCTTTCATTTAATCAAACCATCACTATGTAGGTGTGGTTAGAGAAGTAAATTATAGGTCTTAAATTATTATTCTTAGCACCTAGTCTTACTACCTGTTCGGGTTATACGTCACTTCCGCTAATGTGTAAGGGTGGGGTGATTGTGAGCTGAAATGGAGGACCTACAGTTTAACGTGTAATCCGAACCACGGTTGAGGCCTGGCATTCCCCACATTCACAAGCTGTGATTAAAACACATCTTGTCAGAGGTGAAGGAAGGGTTTGGTAATCAGATAAATCTGTGTCGGGACCGAAGATTGAACCTCGGATCCCCAACACAGAAGCCTGACACCTTACCCTTTAAACCATCAGGTCACCTCTCATCACAACTGTGGCAGTATGATTAAGTGCGGATAGTCCAAACGGGTAGTAATATTACGCGGTACATAAAACGAAAACTTGGCAACACAAAATCTAAAAAAATCTGTTTAGCTCCCATGTGCATAAAGGGAGCTTAAATGATATAATCCTCCCTCTTTGCCCTACTCGGTGACGTATACTGCTGCTGTTTGCTTTAATTATTATTGATGCCATTTCAGTTGTAATGAAAAATTGCTAAGGCTCGCCATTTATAAGGGCGAGAGTGGAAAGGGGATGAAGGCTCATTTAAAACCTTGTTGTTCCGTTTTTATATCTCCAGCTTAATAACTTCAAAGCCTTTGACTTTGACTTGTTTGTTTGACTTTTTATGATGCAGAATATTTTTTAAAATCATATGTTACCGCATTAATGTTAGGTTTCCGACAGTTTGGGTGGACCGGTTTCAGTTTGTTTGTAATTTTAAGGTGAGAAAAGACCAGTGTTTTTGCAGTTTTCACAGCTAAACTTTTTTAAGTCAAAATAAATCAAATATTGCTTCTATACAAACCTCTAGTTTTATTTTATTCGTATGGTGATATAAATAGTTCGTGAATTTCTGTCGTGTCTTTTTTTAACCAAACAAACGTTTACTATAAAAAGTGCGAAAACACTGGGTTTTTTTCCCTCCCTCTCCCTCCACCTTAATACTCTAATGTGGAGTTTTGCCATGGTA
>CABFOW010004063.1:9175-21464 GCA_902141385.1 Timema californicum | reverse complement strand
TGACACCTCATATCACAAATAAAGTTTTAACAAGCTCTGAAAAAATCCATGCAACACCCCTGTATTTAAGATTCGTACCTTAGAGTTGACACCTCATTTTCTATCGTCATCCAACTAAATTAAACATTTTTCTTGCATGAATTTATCTAATTGTATTAATGATTAATTTTTAATAATAGCTTATTATTTTTTCTAATAAATTCTGCCCGTATATTTAATAATTGATTTTTAAAATTGCACGATAGTTTTGTTGCAATAATTGCGCTAAATACTTTTGTTGCTATTAATAGTTTAAAAAAAATTATCTTAACAATAAAATAAAACTTAAAATTAACTTGTCTTTGTCATTGTTTGTGAACAAAAAATACTTACAATTCAGGAAACTTAAGTCATATTTTTGTTGCTAATGAGAATCAAACCTAGTAGGCCGAGCCATTCATGTGTTTAGTAGCGTAACTACTTTATCAGCGAATGAGTAAGAGAGAAATACTTCCTTCATTCCGTCAGACAATGCTATCATGTGGCATTGCCCCGCTCTGTATTCAGAATAGGCAATGTTAGCTCTAGGGAATGGGCTATAGCCGCTCTTCCGTTGAGAGTCTGCGGGATGGGCCATAGCGCGCCCCAAGTAGCTATATCGCTCCTCTTCATAGCGCAAACCCCTTCTTTCCTTCCCAACCCACCATTTACCACCCCAGCCCCCCTTTCCACCTTTTCCTCCTCGTACATGCACTGTGTACGCTTCTGCGATGCAAGAAATCTAAGTTATGGTGTACACAAGGATGGCCTACTACAGCCCTAGAAGTGGATGGTACAGTCGGATTTTAGATCTTGGGATTCAAGTCTTTTACCACTAAAATTTCAGCAAAAGTTGGTATCTAAAGCATGACCTATTAAGGCCTTTAAAGTGGAAGGTACAGTCAGATTTTAAATTTTGTTTCAAGCATTTCCGAGTTACTTCAATAAACGTTTGTATCACAAGCATGTTCTACCACAGCCCAAGAAGTGTACGGTGTGGTGTGATTTTTAATCTAGATTCAAACCTTTCTTAACCGCTCGTAAATTCATGAAAACTTTGGTATCACAACCATAACTTGTTAAAAACCTAGAGGTCGATGGTACAGTCAGATTTAATATTTTTTGAGCCTTTGTAACTGAATTCATGAAAACGTTTGTATTACAAGCATGTTCTACTACAATCCAAGACGTGTTCTGTAAAGTCAGATTTAAAAAAAATCAGGCCTTTCTCATTGAATCCATGAAATATTGGTATCATGCTATGGTGCCAACTGGATTATTATTGGCTACATATATTAACTAATCGGAATGAGGAAGGTGAATATTAATACCAAGTGCAACATCATTTGCCTTATATAGAGAATGATAAAGTCAATTGAATAAAGAACTATCCCCAGTGCATCCCGATGGTGATCGAACTCCTGCTTAATATATGAAAGGAAAGAAAACTGTTGTACACTTAATACTGATGATAGATAATATTAAAAGTGAAGCATTTATCGTAGGAAATATAGTTTATTTAATGTTTATGTTTTGAAATAATAATTGTATCTGTGTGTTAACACTGATATACTTAGTTATATCTACACTTAACTACCACCTTAGCTGAGAGCCTCCAGATGTTAACTACAATCTTTGGAAACTCTGGTTCAATCCTCGGCTTAGACAAGTTTCTCAAATAGTTTAATATGTGTAAATGTATAAGGCTTACTTCCCAGAAATATCACAATCCCGGGTGTAATAAATGTATGCTACGTATGTATGTAATGTACTGCACTAGCTTACAGTCCAAATTTCATAGAGATTCTAGAAAAGTTATTGGATCGACTTTCATTTATTCATGCGTCAGGTAATAATGATTTGCAGCTTCAAATTTTGATAGATATTATCAATATCTATATAAAATGACACTAATATTATGGTAAAATGTTCAATTTTTACCGCAAATGAAAATACTTTTTTCTTCTTCTAAAAGTAGGCATACATTGCTAAGAAAATTGGACTATATAGGTTTTATCCTAATTTTATTATGTAAGTTCTATATATTTTACGAATACAAGAATATAAGTGTAATAGAAACATCATTCTGATATTTAACGTTTAACACGCTTCAGTGGCTGCATAGACTAAGGCACCATTCTTGTGTTAGACTAGACTGCCGATGACGGGAAGTTCGAGGTTCAAATCTAGGTCGATTGTACTGAAGGTGGTCTTTCCAAAAATTGCTTTCCACTCTTTCTACAAGCAAATTTGGTTACACTTCCCCAAATATAATCTTCCTAAACCCTAAAATTATTAGCGTAATTAGAACATAAGCGTATAACCAAAACAGTTAGTAAGATGCGGTGATAAAAAAACCAAGCAAAGACATGACATTGAACTGTAGTAAGAATGTTTTGGGTCAAAGATGAAATAAAACAATAGGCTCCCTAACTACATAATGTAGGCCTATTTATGTTTTATGTCTCCTATTGAAAATGCATTAATTTAAATATTGGTTAGTTAATTTATACATGTGGTATTTCACAATACTAATACTTTTAGAACTATTAACTCTATAAACATAAAAATCAAGGTCATTTATAGATTACAACAAACCTTTAATGCTCAAAATTATTAATTATATACCACTGTTAAAAACTCTAGTTTTATAAAATGTTTTCTAAAGCATTCCTCATAAAATTATCTAATGTGAAAGTCCTTTTAGAGATATTTACAAAATTTTACTTTGCCAGTTACCTTTTTTCATTGGGTAAATTATCTTCATTAAAATTGTGCTGTAATAAGCAGTACATGTGAGTAGGTAATAATAAAATACTTAATTCAAATGTGTATTTCCAAACAACCTATAAAGGCTTTAGGATTGGCAGGCGGGGTGGGGGTGAAGGGGTGATCTCATCGCTGATAGCATCTGACAATGAGGGAATCGTTTGTTAAAGTCGTGGAACTGATTTAAATTGATCATTAAACATAATGAAGGGTATCCTTGTCAACTGCAAAGAGATGAAAAGGAAGCCGCCCTAACAACTTTCAAAAGGTCTCTCACTGTCATAATGGCGGCAAGTGTAATGGCCGACATTTTAATTATTAACTTGAAGACGAGAAGGGTTGATAGCAAGAGGGGAAGTTTGTTTCATCCCCTTCTATTGTCTTGTTAAGGTTTATGTTCGTGTGAGAACTGGAGGGTGAAAAGGGGGGGGGGCTGAGTATAAGGTCGAGGGGAATGATTAGCTGATGGGGGTCGTAGATATGAATAATGCTGCTTGTTTCTCATGGGTTTTAAACTGAACAGCGTACTAAGTGCGCTACTTAAATAAATGGTTACAATTATAATTTGTGGTGTGTGCCTCTAAAGTGGTTAGAATTGCATACTGGAAACCATTGGATGTACTTGTAAATAAATTATTTTAAAAATAAACTGAATTCAGTAACAAGCTAATTCAAAATCATTAATCGTTTTATTTAAAATATTCATAGGCTTGACATTATATAAGTGCACGCTTTAAGTTTTTAAATCTATAGCTAGTTCTATGAATTAATGTTTTTTGGGCTCCTACATTTAGTTTTTTAGCGCCGAGAATCTTAGGGTTTGATTAATGGTCAGTTGTGTTGAGGTGTTTGTCCTTATCTAGTTTCCCAATTTCCTCTACGAAAATATCCACACATTTCCTTTATATTAGGCGTATACTTTCCTTATCCTTAATCCGTTTGTGTAATATGCAGTTATCCTGGACGGGTATGTAGATATAGAACATAATTTTAGACAGGCCTGTTGATGACAGAGAGGTTGGAGTTCGAATCCAGGCCTGGCAATTTGAGGGTGGTTTTACCTGATAGGTTTCCCACTCTTCTTCCACGAAAATGCGGGTATATTACCTCTAAAATGATTCCGTCCTAATCTCTCTCTTGCATGCACATGTATAACCAGAATTGGTGGTAGAAAAAAGTTTCAAAAACAATATTCTAAATATAAAATGTCAAGTGTTGCTTACAATTTCAACAGGTTACCCATGAGCCACATTGGTGGGCTTACTAGTTAACTTCAAGATCGTTTGGTCTGGTTTACTTGCTGGTGGCATAGAGGTCAAGAGTTTGAAATCCAGCTGGGTGCACTGAGGCTGTTTTATCCCAACACTTTTCTTACTCTCCCTCTACATGAATGAGGGTACATTTCCTCTCGGTTCTGTCTTCCTCGCTCCTATACGGTGTCATTATTAAATTTAGAGAGTAATTTACATTTAGATGCTGCTGCATCTATAATACAATAAATATGTTGGCTTTGCTAGGCTATTTAATCTATCGAAATAACCAGTATTTCAAAAATTATATCTTGGAGAATATACTTCAAGTTTTGCTTACGATTTCAATCGGTTTCATACGAGACAAGGAAACCATGGGCTGTAGCATCATTTTGCCCAAAACCTATTTTATAATATAGATGTTTTTGTTCACACAGTGCTGATTGCATCATACATCGTCAAGAAATAGGCGCCCCAAGTCTTTATATATTTGACATTTCCTGGTATAACCTTACCTAAAGTTACACCCCTTTCCACTAGTCTTGATATAGCGTGGCTGTAACCCATTATTAGCCTTTACAAGAACAAAAGAAGATGTAATAGAGTAGAGGCATTCTTCCAAACGTTGAAGGTTGAAAAGGGGCGGGGGTAGATTTGGAGGTATCCATGAGGCCAATAGAAGACTACCCGGGTCTCAGGTGTTGGGGGTGGAACCTTAACAATGATGAATTGCTCCCCGGGAACCAATCGCGTAGCGGGTTTTCAAAACCCTTAGGGATACATCTTAAATTTTACCTCTCCTTTCTTATTCTGCAAACTACCCTCTTTTTCTAAGTCTTGTTGCTTGTTCCTATATTTTTTACAAAGTTTCTTCACCCCATTCTCTTTAAAAAAGTTTTGTGATCTCTTTATCTCTTTAGGGTAAATAAGCTATTTGTTTTCAGTTACTTACCTAATATTAAAACTGGTTTAAAAAATGTCAAACACTTATTATAAAATTTAATTTTCCATTTACTAGATTACGTAAATAATTGTTATGAATATATATATTTTTTAAATATAAAGATAAGTATGTAATATTAAGGAACACTGTTATTTTCTACAAACAAACACTTATTAAGCCATTCAATGATTACAATTAGATCCAAGGGTGACCTGGCGGTCTAGGGGTAAGGTGTCAGACTTCTATGCTGGCGGCCGGGGTACAATCCTCGGTCCCGGCAAAGATTTATCTGATTGCCAAGCCCTTCCTTCACCTATGACAAGACCTCTTGTGAATGTGGGGAATGCCAGGCCACCACCGTGGTTCGGATTCCACGTTAAACTGTAGGTCCTTCATTTCATCTCACAATCACCCTACCATTACACATTAGCGTAAGTGCGTATAACCCGAATGGGTAGTAAGACGCGGTGCTAATAATAATAATAATAATAATTAGATCCAAGGTATCATTCGATTTAACCAAATATTTATGGTAGAATTATATTGGCCTATAGTCTAGAAAAAATAGTCAATAAAATGAAGAACTCGATATAATTTTATATAAATATTTGTACAAGCCTGTATTCGGGGCTTTCGTAATGGATAGACAAATATTATTAAGAACCATTTGACAAACTATGTTAGCCTGAGATTTATTAGGTATTTTATTTTATGTTTATTTTAATTCATTTAAGTTTTTTTAGTTTTATTGATTAATATTTGAAATATTTAATTTGAAAAATGTACGTAATATGGCTACATTATATTTAATTTCAAGCTAATGTTTAAACATTCGGTCAATAAAATGAACCATTTAAAGAAAAAATATGAGACATAAAAATTAATTTTTAAAAATCTGTCAAAAATCTGAGTTTGCTAGTAAGCTGATACAAATTAAAATAAAGTGCATGATAGGTAATTTATTAGAAAAAAAGTCTTACATTTTCTAGTCGATTGAAATGGAATAAATTTCTTACAGAATTTCTTGCCACACATATCAAAAAATAGGCCTAACAATACATAACGTGCACCTTATATATACACACATGTTTATTACTAGTTAAATAGACCTACATAATTAACATAAATCAAAGCATTTACGGAAATTAAACAGATATGCCATGGGTTATATATTTTTGCATTAAAAACCTTATCATGATCCTTTAAAGTTGATTAAACTAAATTACGTGACGAATCATATTTTTAAATATTGATCTTATCGATGGGCATACGATACGGACTGATCGCCTAGAAGGTCTGATCAGATTTTACGTCAACGGGAGTGGTGGCGTAAAATCCCGACCAGGTGTAAGCCCTATTAAGGATTTATTTTTATAAATGGGTTTCCCCTCTCCTTCCATGCAAATATTGGAACATTTCCTCAAAATTATCTCTTCCTAATCCCTACCCAATTATTGCTATTAAATTTGGGTAGTCTAGGCGGGTAGACGCAGGGAAAAACCTATTAGGTCTACAATGGCTTCCGTAAAATAAATAATAAATAAAACAAAAAAACTCACCAAATACAATATGACACACACGACACAACAGATCCTATTACAAACCTCCAAATGATTAAATGGTATTTTAAAGTAATTTAAAACAAACAACTTTTTACCAAAATAAATAAAATCTGTGAGCCTAATGATGTGAAGTCTGCGATTTCCAAAAACCGACTGAATTTGTGAATTTGTGAAACTAGTAGGCCACCTTCGTTATTCTAACACCTTCTCATTTCTCGCTTTATTTTTTATCTTCCCCCCTTTTTTTTGTGGGACAGTAAAAACCCTGATGACAAAAGATAGCCTTAAACATCACATAAAAGTTACAGCCATTTAACTGTCTCTTTGGCTCAAACAGGGAGCTTGAAAGAAGAAGGAAAAAAAAAGAAATATCCTTTAGAGGAAAAGGGGGCAATATTATTGTCACAAATGGTGCTTGCTTGACCTTCCGAGGAACTCCATTCTTTAGTTACATAAAATCATGTCAGTTTTAGTATTCCAATCCACTGGGTGGTCATAGCTTGTTTATCTTTTGTTCTGGAAACTATTTCGTCTCACGTGACTATCAATATCTTGAGTAAAACATGATTATTTTTACTTTCTTGTAAACGTGAACATTTTAAACCTCTATATTTGGAGCCAAACTCCCAAACCAGCGTTGCACAATTTTGTCTGTTTGTCTGTATCTGAGGATACTCCCGAAAGGTTTTGATTGTTTCGGTTCAAATTTGATATTTAAATATTGTATGGCCGTATCTCCAGGTAAAACCATACTTTATTTTCTAACCCTAAAGGGTAGTTTGATGATAATTCACTTTTTAAATTTAAATTATTCTAAAATTTGATTAACAATTTTGTTCCAAAGGGTTTTTGGGGATTGTTTCACATGATCAATATACAATTTCACTTTAAATAAAGATAAATCGACGATGAGTAACTGACTGATGTATTTTTTTTTTATATTTGAAATTTATTGAAGATGGCTAGAGCAGCAATTTTCTTGAAATAAATATCTAAAGAGTGTTTAATTTATATTCTTCCTTCAGAATAAATATTTAAGGGTAATGTAGGTTACATAAAACCTCCGAGGTTACTAACGTATTTTAAAAGGGATAGTAATTAAGAGGGAAACATAGAGGAAATGTACCCACATAAGCATGTAGGCCCAAAGGGTATATTAAAACCACAGCGATAAACTGATCAATTTTATAAAGAAAACAATCTTCATCCATCAGCGATATGAATACCGATAAACCTATTATTACCTGTAATCCACTCTATTGCGTGCTTAATTACCTGGACCCAATGACGTGGCGTGGAATGTTGTTGGATTAAGCAGACTTAGTTGAAACCTTACCTAGGTCTGATAGCTTATCTTTGTTGACTGTGTATTTTAACTAAGCTAATGGATGGCTTTAATGCCCGGTACGGCTTAAAATTTATCTTTGGGTAATTGTTGGATGTGGGATTAGGTGTTTTGTCTGCTTTAGTAAGCCTAAGAGCCTAATTTTTAAGTCATGTAAAAATATTGTCGGTATGTACTGAAAGAGTAGCGTCTTCATTAATAAAGTAAACCAGTAATAAAATTACTATCGTAAAATTAGTCTGATTGGCAAACGTATGCCTACTTTCAACATCTTCGCTGGTTATTAAAAATATATCAATATGAGTATTATTTTAATTTAACGTTGATTTACGTAGTATAACTTATAAAAGCTTGCAAAAAAAAATAAAAAAATTTACAAATAAAAAGAGATTAAACATTGTTTAGTCGGTACCATGACTGCACACTGAGATAAAAAACAAAATTTATATTAAAGAGGATGAAAAATATACCATTATTGAAATGGGGTGGGGTTCCACTTTCACTGTGCTAAATTAACAACTGGAGGGTTGGTTGTTGTGTCTGATGTATATTTAAGTCATTCGTTGGTCAATTTAATCAATATATTCAGAAGTGCGCGGAAAATAACATTGTTAATGTATGAAATAAAAGTAAATGTTAATGTATAGAAGAACTTAATAAATACATAGTCGAACTCGTTGGTCTAAGGGTAAAGTGCTCGCTCCAAGATCCGATATTCGTGGGTTCAACCCAGCTGAAGTCAACGATTTTTCTTGAGCGATGAAAATCCCTAGCACAACTTTCTTTGGATGGTAAGTGAAACAACCATCAATCCCATGTCGATTGTGGCATGTAAAATAATCGTGGAAGGTATGCGAAAATAACCTTTACCAGCAAAATTGGTAAGCCCTTTAGCGCTTGCTCGTATAAATTCAATGTGAAAGGCAACGGGGAACCACCACATTTTCTTAAATTCCCTAGTACATGAGATTTAATACCAGATGGTGCAGGCAGCACTAACCAGGTAAGAGTCTGAGTGTGTTCGACTTCGGGGGGATAGAAATCACATTGAACCCACCTTAGGGTTGTTTACTTAAGAAGATTGAGTAATATATTTTAATATTAATATGGCTAAGAAAAAAATACTTTGACTACAGACGTTATACTTTCATACTTTTAGATCCAAAAATTACTATAGGCAAATATGCTATGGGGTCAAAGTAGATCCCACCCTTCGACTACTCGAGGATTAATTGATGCAGTGAGGGAGTGTGCAGGGGTGCGTAGCCCTCAACGCATGCCAGCAAAAGAGGATAATGGTGCGCTATAACACTCCACCACCCCTAACCCACCCCCTTCCAGGCTTAGCTATAAATACCAATGTTTCGTGACTTCTGTTGTCTAGCCCCTATATCCCACCCCTCTGCACGGACGTCCATTCATCGTCATTCCACCATAGCAACCCTTACTTTTGAGCGTCTGGGGCAAGACTGACGCAACTCAAGGTAATTGTATGTGTTTGTTTATATTTTTTTCTCTATCTCTGTATATATATATATATTGATATAGATATATATATATTGATAAAGATATAGATATATATATATATATTGATATATAGGTAGATATATGTATATTGACTAGCTACCCATCACACCCGCTTCTGTGGTTGCGTGGTCTAACACAACGCTCTTGCAGTAGACTGGACTGCCGATGACGGGGAGATCAAGGTTTTGATTAAATAATTGATTTGGATAAGGATTCATATCATGATACGGATATCATCACTTTTTGTTCGCATCCATGATTTAGTTGACTAATTTCAACAAAAAAAGTTTATTATAACATAGCTATGATAATTACATACATTGTCTAGCGGACTTTTTTGTTCACATTAGTGAGAACGTTCAATATGTATAGTAATTTTTTTATGTAATACCAATAGTTTTTGCAGCACACGCGGAGAAGCATATTTTTAGGCAATTTTTTATACCTTGTGTAAAAATATCGACATTTTTATGAGAAATAAATTACATTTTCAAAATAAATATAAACTATGTTACTCGCTGATAATGTAGCTTTATATTGGTGAAAGATTTTTTTAAATCCGTCCAGTAGTTTTTGAGTTTATCCATTACAAACAAAAAAACAAATCTTTCCTCTTTATAATATTAATGTAGATGTAGATATATATCAATCACACCCGCATTGGTAAACACACGGACTAAACGCCAAGCTCATCTGGTCTGGTTTGGCACTGACAAAGAGGTTGTGGGTCACATCCTGTCAAGGTGTACTGATAATGTTTTTTTTAAGAGTTTACCACTCTCCCTCAACCCAAACGCAAATAGCAGGTGTACTACCTCAAAATTCTACCTTTTTAATCCCTATAATGTAATTTAATTATACCTATTTCAGTGCCGCATGGTCAAAGAAATCCCACTCGTGTTAAGACTTGGCTGCCGATGACAGGGATATCAGGGTTCAAATCCTTGTTGGGTGTACTGGGGGTAGTTTTTACAAAATTATATTTCAATCTCCCTCCATGTAAATGTGGGTAAAAATCCTCTAAATTCAACCTTACTCATTCCTAACTAATTATCGTAGGGCCTACTAGTACATTTGCGTATAACCTGAACAGGTAGAAGGACTCGGTAATAAAAAAATGTATATAACTTAGAATTTTTTTATTGTCTTAGTAATTTTAATTTTAGTATTTATCTTAACTAAATGGTTAGTGATCGATCTGAAGTCAAACGTACATTGGATCAATTTTAAGAAGAGAGCAACGATTTTTTTTATAGGTTCAACCTCCTATTCGATGAGTAAATATCTAGGCTGTGCCATAATAGATGTACACTTATAGGCTTAAGCTAGTTTGTGAGACGTGTGTTAATATATATTATACGTTTAGAAAGTGCACGTTAAATACCCTAATTAAAAAAGGATATACTTAACGTTATAACATATTTTTTTAATCTTATTTTCAACTTTCATTCTTTTTTGTCAGTTTTTTTTATTACCTATTTAGGCAGAGAAACAATCGACCAATTTAAGACTACAAATCTTAAATTAAAACTACATCAGTGGAAGTTCAAACTTACGTCTCCCTGAATGTCTACTAACATCAATAAAATATCTCAAATAAATTACGGATAGAGCGAACGGAGCTTGGATGTCTAGTGATGGGTTTTTGCCTACTGCTGAGAAATTTCGCACTCGTAATATCATAAGGCCTCCCCTGGCAATCCCCTCCTTCCACTTCTCCACCCACTCGCGGACGCCTGAATATTGCACGTGGCGCAGTCAGCGCCAGATAAATCTGGAGACGTTAGTTCGCCTACCCCCAAACTCCCCCCCCCTTCTAGCGTCACGACTCTTCTCTATTAAACTTGTACACACTACTGCAGCTACCATTTTATTTATTCAACTTTGACATAAAACTGTCAGAACGGGGTTTGCTCTCTCTCTCTCTCTTTTGTTTTGTCTTATTTTATGTTTGTTCTCTGAGCACGTTTGTATATTTTCTTACTAAATATATTTTGCACTCCTTATTACTTAAGTGCAATTTTCTTAGGAGAGCTAGAAAAGTTACTAAATCTACTTTCACGAATTTATCAGTCAGTTCATACTATCTGCAGCTGACACATTATATATTATCAATACCTATAAAATAAAACTAATTATGTAGTAAACTCTTATAAATTTTGGCCTAAAAAAGTCTATTTTACAAAATACCATTCTTTTGAAAACTAGACGGTCACTTCTGGGCTAGAGTCATTTTAATTACAGCAACAGAGTAGAAACCTGCTTCAATGGCCTCTTGATCTAAGGCGCTACTCTTTCACTAGACTAGACTGCCGGAGACGGGGAGATCGGGGTTCGATCCCGGTCAGGTGTATTAAGGATTTTACCCCAAAATTGTTTCCCACACTCCCTAAACAAAGATACGGGTGCATTTAATCTAAATTCAGCCTTCCTTATCCTTAAAACATTAGTGTAACTAGGCCTACATAGGTGTGTAAACCGAACTGGTAGTAAAACGCGGTTCTAAAATTAATATTAGGATTGATCTTATGAACAATGAGCGCCATTAGTATCCGTATTAGTTTGTGATAAGTTAATTAATTAATAGTAAAATAATTTAATTTTTTGGGGTAGAAATGAAGGGTAAAACAGGGATTGTGGTTTTGCTGGTGGCCATACAAACGTCTGGTTTACTATTCCACTAAGACGAACACATCCACTGATTTGTGACGCAATTTTCTGCTGCCTTCGCTTCGTTCTCGTAACCCTCTGCCCTCCTCAACCCTCTTGAGCATCCCTTGTGCACTAACACAAACGTACGACGAATATTTCTCTTCCACGATTTGAATTTTTCGAAATGTTCCGCAGAGAAAAAAAAAAGTGTGGGGGGGGGGGG
>CABFOW010004062.1:39619-62443 GCA_902141385.1 Timema californicum | reverse complement strand
TACTATATCAGATAAAGTTCATCCAACTCTACGAGCATTTGATGTATTAATGTTTTTATTATATTTTTATATTTTTAATATTATTTATTGGTTTCAATATGTTATTTAATTTTGTAAATATTAATTTAATATATATCACATATTATGTCCTAAGGCACTGACTTGCATTAATCTTACTAAATCTTGTTCAATTGAATTTTTAACTTTGTTAGTTGATTTTTCACCTAACACATAATATTAATACTCATTGAGACATAATACAGTTTTTGTCAAAGCATTTAAAATTGAATTCTCCTAAAGTTAATGTATATTTCGTTCCTTACTAATTTATTAAAATGTTTTTCGAAAATATAATAGTTATCCTTTTTTTTAGTAATATTTAAAATCGTATTCATTGACGCTAAAAGAAAGAAAATTCGTCTATAATAAAAAAATGTGGCCACCACAATATTCAAAGATTAACATAATATATTTAGCGTCTGATGTGTCTTCTCGCATTATTATTATTTTTATTATTAGCACCGCGTCTTACTACGCGTTCGGGTTGTATGCACTTACGCTAATGTGTAATGGTAGGGTGATTGTGAGATGAAATGGAGGACCTACAGTTTAACCTGGGATCCTAACCACGGTAGAGGCCTGGCATTCAACACATTCACAAGTTGTGATTAATACACGTCTTGTCAGAGGTGAAAGAAGGGTTTGGTAATCAGATAAATCTGTGCCGGGTCCGAGGATTGAACCCCTGACCCCCAGCACAGAAGTCTAAACTCTTAGTCTTAAACCACCAGGTCACCGACAGCATTAGTATTGAATGATACGTCCCAATATTAACTCTATCATTCACTTTTGGCTATATGTTAATCCCAGCCTAAACTATACCCTGATTTATGTTAGAAGAACTGTAGTCTAACTGGTAGTTACTAAATTTACAAAAACAATTTTAATATATTCATACATCAAGTCATGTTATCTGCAAATGTCACTTTTTACAGATATTAGTGATGCCCTTAAGCAGGACAGAAAATAAATCAGGCTATCCGTAAACAATGTGCTTAGGAAGATATTTGGTCCTAAAAGGGATGAGGCTACTGAGGAGTGGAAGAGGCTACATAATAATGAGTTAAATACTTTGGTCTCATCACAATACGTAGCTAGGATAATCAAGTCTCGTAGATTACGTAGAGTTGGACATGCGGCTCGAATAAAAGATTCTAGAACCTTGTTCAGGCAAACCTAATGGGAAGAGACCATTTGGAAGACCCAGACGCAGATGGGAGGATAACATTAGAATGGACATTAAAGAGATAGGTTACATGGATAGTGGAGGTGGTTACATAATGCCATGTACTTATCACCAAACATTGTTATTGGTATCAAGTGTCATATGACGGTGGGCAGAACATTCGGTGTGATTGGAAGAATATAGAACCATGTTCAGGGTATAGACTGGCAAATTTAATGGGGTGAGATCATTGAGGAAATCCAGATGCAGATGGGAGGATGGTATTAGAATGGAACTGAAATAAATATGGTTTAGTGAGGTGGACTGGATAGAACTAGCTCAAGATAGAGATAACTGGTGTACTTTTGTAAGTGTGGCAACAAACTTTCAAGCTAATAATGCCATAAATAAAGTAAATTATAAAATAACACAAATATCCTAGTAAAGTTAACAATGTTGGCAGAAAATAAATGTGTTTCTGTTTTCTAATCTGTTCGTCCAACCAAAACTAAGATTCTCTTCCATGAAAGTATTTCAGAGGGTGTTGTACTGTGCAGTTTATTGAGATCCTGGAAATACATTAATGAGTGGTGACGTCAGGGACATAAAGCAGTATCGATTGTGGCCCCTTGAAAGACGCCGACGACTTTCTGCAAGGAAGAATGTAAGAAGGGGCGGGGTTTAGTTGGTGGAAGGTCTCGATTGGTAAAGGTTCAAACTCACACTATATGGAGGGCTACTTTCCACTTTTCATTGAAATAAACTAATACTAAACACTATTTATTTTATTAATAAATTTATTACATTTTACTATTTTATAGATCTTGACCATTTCTATCAAAAGTGACAACTTCAAATCATATGACTTTACATAAGTATAATTGACTCTTTTAGCAGGTTGTATATGGTTATTTCTATCAATATGGAATCGTAGAAAAGTTATCAGAACAACTTTCACTAATTCATAGCTTTTTTAGAAGTCAAGTAAACCTCTTTTGTGAAAATTGAACTGTAGAAAAGTTACCAGATCTACTTTAATTTATAGCGCTTTTAGAAGTCAGATAAGTCTCTTTTGTGAGAATTGAACTGTATAAATGTTACCAGATTTACTCGTAGCTTTTTTAGAAATGAAATAAGACTCTTTTGTGAAAATTGAACCGTAGAAAAGTTACCAGACCTACTTTCACTCATTCATAGCTCTTTTAGAAGTTAGATAAACCTCTTTAGTGAAAAATAAATTGTAGAAATTTACCATATCTACTCTCACTCATTCATAGCTATTTTAGAAGGCAGACAAGATCTTTTGTGAAAATTAAAATTATAAAAGTTACTTAAACTTCTCTCGTGTATTCATAAATAAAGTTATGTGATCGTCAGATATTGAAAGATTGTATCAATACCTATCTTCAGCTATTTATAGATATTACCAATACCAATAAAATAGTATTTATAATATAGTTTAATACTATCAATGTTGACAGCAAAAAAGTATGTATTTTATTAGAAGTTCTCCTATAATTATTGGACGTAGCTGTCGCATAAGGCCCTTTCTATTAGAATTGAAGTTAAAAAAACACAGTGCGATTGTTTCTTCACGGTGGACAAAGGCGCCAGTCTCATTTATTTTGGCAATGATAGGTAGGTCAGTGTCCAATCACGGCTACCAGTACTAAATAACCTCTTTTATATAAATGATTTCCTACTCTGCGCTCACGCTAATGCGGCTACATTTTTCTAAAGTTGATCTTAATTACAATTTAGGTATTAATGAAATTATATGACAAGCCCAAACAGGTAGTAGAAATTAGTGTAATTAAAAACATAGTAATAAATTTTATCATATACTGGTTTTTGTTTGAAAATAATTATAATAATTTCATTAATTTTATAATTTATTAGTCTATTAAAAATTGAATTAAGAGAAAGTGATTGGAATCCTAAAAGTGTTGCTATTTCTGGAAAAATAAAATTACAGTAAGCGCCAATTTAAGAATTGTGTACTTAAAATAAGATATTTCCACGTAACTTTAAGTAATCTAATATAACTTAGTAAATAAATTATGTCCAAATAAACAGTGATTTATTTTGATATAATAATAATAATAATAATAATAATAATGGCGTGTCTGTGCTACTTTTATCTGTAGCCCAGTTTGTGGAAATATTAATCCTTACTAATGTACCGTTGCCCGAATGTACTAATCGTACATCCTTTCTTTGGAGGCTCTTTCCATGTCCCGATGAGATGACGGTAATAGTGAGTGAGTGTGAGGGTGATAGTGAGTATGAGTGTAATAGCGAGTATGAGGGTGATAGTGAGTATGAGGGTGATAGTGAGTATAAGGGAGATAGTGAGTATGAGGGTGATAGTGAGTATGAGGGGGATAGTGAATATGAGGGTGATAGTGAGTATGAGGGAGATTGCGAGTATGAGGGTGATAGTGAGTATGAGGGTGATAGTGAGTATAAGGGAGATAGTGAGTGTGAGGGTGATAGTGAGTATGAGGGGGATAGTGAATATGAGGGTGATTAGTGAGTATGAGGGTGATAGTGAGTATGAGGGTGATAGTGAGTATGAGGGTGATAGTGGGTATGAGGGTGATAGTGAGTATAAGGGAGATTGCGAGTATGAGGGAGATAGCGAGTATGAGTGTAATAGCGAGTATGAGTGTAATAGCGAGTATGAGTGTAATAGCGTGTATGAGTGTAATAGCGAGTATGAGGGTGATAGTGAGTATGAGGGTGATAGTGAGTATAAGGGAGATAGTGAGTATGAGGGGTGATAGTGAGTATGAGTGTAATAGCGAGTATGAGGGGGATAGCGAGTATGAGGGGGATAGTGTAGTATGAGGGTGATAGTGAGTATGAGGGTGATAGTGAGTATGAGGGTGATAGTGAGTATGAGGGTGATAGTGAGTATAAGGGAGATAGCGAGTATGAGGGTGATAGTGAGTATAAGGGAGATAGCGAGTATGAGGGAGATAGCGAGTATGAGGGTGATAGTGAGTATGATGGTGAGGAGCTAATGAAGACCTTAAACTAACTTAATCCTAATTAACAAAATCCTGGTGAACTTGCGAGTTATTCCCAATTCAAGAAAAATCCCTTGGTACCAGCAGATATCGAACCCAGGGCATCTAGGTCAGCAGCCAGGGACTCTGAACACTATACCACGAGGCCGGTTATTTACTGTGTTGTTTAGTGAGAAGTGAACCCGAACATGAAGAGTGGGAGTTTTCCCCAGGGGGACTTTAAAACACTGACATATCCTATTCTACTCGGTGAGTTCTGCTACATTTCCTTAAAATTCACCCTTCTCATCTTATATTTTTTTAATTAACCAAGAGTCACATTTATTTAAACTTAATACTTACTTTTTAGCATCACGTCTTACTACCCATTAATGTTATACGCTTATGTCTACGCCAATTGGTTAGGGGTGGGGAAAATTGAACCTAGATTAAGAGTACCCACATTTGCTTGGATGGAGAGTGGGAAACCATCTAAGAAACCACCCTAAGTACACCCGAACGGGATCGAACCACAATATCCCCGTCATTAGCAATCTAGTCAATTGCGAGAGTGACGCCTTAGACCATATGGCCACTGAAGCATGTGTGGTTAGTTGTTATATATGTCTTGTTACAAAAATCAATACACATGCACAGTAAAAAAAGGTTAATTAGTTCAAATGCCACCCACGTAAAATGTATTTCCAGCTTGAACACAGAGTTTGAGAAAATATTAATTAAAATACAAATCTAAATATTCGAATTAAAATACATTATATTTATCACCTACTGTATGGTGTAAGGATATCAAATATTTATTAACGCACTTACAAAAGTACACCACCTATCCTTCTCTCAGCTGGTTCTATCCAGTCCCCTTCATTACACCCTATCCCTATCCTGAGATAGTTCTGTCCAGTCCATCTCATTACACCATATCCCTATCTTGAGCTAGTTATATCCAGTTCCCCTCAATACACCCTATCCCTATCTTGAGCTAGTTATATCCAGTTCCCCTCAATACACCCTATCCCTATCTTGAGATAGTTCTATCCAGTCCACCACAGTACACCCTATCTTTTTAGGTCCATTATAATATTTTCCGAAACAATATATTCCCATCTGCGTCTAGGTCAGCATCCTCATCCCTTTTCGATCCAAACATCTTAGCAGTAGCACCTAGTTTTTGAACAACTCATATTTGTTTTCGTCGTGTACGCTAAGAGACCACGTTTCACACCCACAGAGAACATAGTTGGCGCTATGGTTTTGTATATACTGAGTCTTATATTCTTGGAACTATTCCACAGAACTATTTTTAGTACATTAGCCACAATTTTTTGTTACCTTGGAGTAAAATTAAATATCTGCTATTACTCAATAGTTTTCACGTACTCCTAATAAATACGCCGTGCCCTCCTGGAGTTGATAACCCCTGTCTGTAAACACTGGTTGATATCACGCAACCACTATGCGGGTTAGTCGTGTATGAATCACATCATAAACTATATGTAATAGAATAATTTCATTATTATCCATTTAAACTGACTTATGAATTAATATCAACAATTTGTAGCAGCCATGTTTGATTTAAATCTTTAACAGGATAGTTTGAAAACCAATTCGAGAGGAGTAAGCCTTTATTTTGTCAAAAATACATATCCGTGTTTATATTTATCCAAGCGCGTTGATTTTTTTAACCCAAAGAAAACATTTATTTTTAACTATAGTAAGAGAAGCCATTGAGATAGAGAATAACTAATAACATTTCAATAAATACAGTTATTTAAAATTTGATAAAAGTTTACTTCTAGTTTTACATACAAAAACAAATAGATAAAAATTGTTTATACAACTATTTTCTAGTATTTATTTTATCCGTAAGCGCTTCGTAACTTTCTCTCAAAACAACAACATTTAATCAAAATCCATTTTATTTTTTACTATTTTTGTTTGGAAAAGACTTAAAATTATCTATCTCGTCTAAAATTTGAAAATTATTAACCCTCAAAATATCGTTTTTCTATTTATTCAGTGATCAATGTAAAGTAGCTTTACATAAAAAAAAAACTAACAATTTATCTTATCCAGCTATAAATGCTTCCATAGTAAATCAGAAAAATGCGATTTCTGCTAGAAAGAAAAAAAGTAGATTTAGTTTACGTACTATCTAAAAGCCTGTCTTTTTTACTACTCTTAAATGTATTAAAAGGTTTTTCAAAACACTCATTCATAATCGAGAAAAAAATATTCTATACTAGGTATATAAACTGACAACTTGTCATCTTTCACCGATAAAGCTTACAAAAATATTACTATATTTACTTGAGAATATTTCCGTAATTATTCTGGTCCATGTAACGTAATCGGCAAGAGGCCAACATTTTTAAAGGCAGCCGTTGAGTTCACAGACGATGCATTAAAGAATGTATTAAAAATGTATGAGTTCAAATTGTTCGAATATAGTCACTTCCTTAGCCAAGACTGAGGGGTATTTAGATTCTAGAGCTTTGCACTAAAATAACCTTTTTATAAAGGCGTATAAAACCAAGCACCTTTCAATGTTGTTATATTAGGAAGACCAGGATTCATTCTCTATCTCTCCCAAAAAAGTGTTTTTCTCTTCTGTTTTTCTAGCCTTTATCCCAGCAAATCAGCTCAGCTCTACTGTTATTATATTTAAACCTTTCATTAATTATAAAAATATCGACCTCATTGGTTTTTTGGCTAAAGTGCTTCTCTCAGCACCCGATGTTCGTGGGTTCAAACCCAGATGAGGTTGAGGTGAGTGATAAAAATTTGTAGCACAACTTCCTTCGGAGGGTAAGTAAAGCCATCGGTCCCATGTTGATTGTGATATCTAAAAGAACCCTGGAAGGTGTTTTAAAATAACTTTCCCGGCAAAATGGGATGGCCCTTTCGCTCTCGCTCAAAGGAATGCTCGTGTGCTGATATAATCAGTCAGTTCAGAAAGTTCACGTTACATACCTCAAATAAATTAATTTTAAAACTAATTTTATCAATGAAAATGTAGGTCTATCTGTAAAAATCTACCTGGAACGGTGGTAGAGTAAAATAGTATGTTTCCCTTAAAACCGCATCTTACTATCCGTTCGGGTTGTACTATGTACTAATTACACTAAAGTGTAGAGGATTAGGATGGTTCAATTTGGAGGATGTGCACCATGCTTTGCCTGGAGGGAGGATGGAGTTTAGAAATAATCACCCTCAGTGCACCCGGCTGGGATCAAACTCCAATCTCCCCATCTTCGGCAGTCTAGTCCAACATGTGAGTAGCGCTTTTATACCACGCGGCTACCGAAGCTGGTGTAAAATAGTTTGTGGAGTCACATTTTCTTGTAAGAGAGGGCCAAATAAAAATGCGTGTTAATGTTCTACAGGTTAATATTATAGAATGAAAATATATGCGTTGTGTGTATGAATGATAGTAGTAGGATTACTAAAATTAGGAGGCAAATAATAAATCTAAGCATATTAATTACCCATAAAGTAAATAAAATTAGGGGAAGAAGTACTCAGGCATCAATTTGCGGGAGATTTGACACGAGGTAAACAAGAATTATAGAAGACTGTCAAGCCACTAAAGTTAAGGGAGGAAGCGCTCAGCTAATAATAAATCTGGGAGTAAAGCAAGTAGACAACTTTGATTAACAACTAAATACTGAACTATTCTAGAAACGGAAGGAAGCTCTCAGTATCCATAGAGTTCGGAGAAGGGAGTTCCAAGATTTTGGAACTTAATATGCAGGTCGAACAGCACCCCTACTCTAAAATTCACCAAGTAAACACCAGAGCTAATTGACTGAAGCCGAACGCCTCTTCGTTCCTAACCACGCCCAAAGATTTTGATTAGCTAAACCCCGTTGCTAGGTACCCAGTATCACATTTTTGCCACGCTCCAATTTTCATAGGAACGGTCTTATCTTACAGCTACTAAAGGAGATAAGATTTACTTTCACTTAATTTTTTTACTTTATCCTCAAAGAGAAACTATTGTGATTGTGAAATATTTCGATCTCTATATTATTATGTGATGTATGTGCCTCTGAAACTAATTAATTGGTACGGTGCACCACACAGACTTTCTCACGATTGTTTCTTAAAATATACATCTACTAGAAATTCGTAAGATTTAGGAAATGAAAGAATATGTCTATACATTATTGTAGATATACTAAACCAAATATCATGAATGAAATAATATACACCGTTATTTACTTACTCTATGGCTCTAGGAACTAGGAACACTATTTTAGAAAAAATTTATATAGTATAAACATCTTTATCCACCAAAGTACTTGAGAATCAAATTGACTTTTAAAATCTTGAATTTGCTTATAGCTTAGAAATTATTGGTTTAAAATAATTTCAAATAAATGCTTTTTATCTTAATTGTAGTACAACTTTAAAACGATAAGTTATTTCATATCTAAAATAATCGTGGATAAATGATGAAATTGGGAACATTTATCATGTATTAAGTACCATCAAAGTCATTTCCATGAGAAAACGAGAATTTCCATCTTGTTCATAATAATAAACCATGTCTAGATATAAAATTTAATAAAAATAGTTATTGAGAATTACGATGTTTCCCTTTCTGCCCTTCAGTAAACTACCCTTAAATTTAGGGTTAATTGCAAAAAAAAAACCTCGGGGGTGGCCTTATGAAACCCCAGATACCAAGTTATAGCCCAATCGGTAAAATATCTTCGGTTCTAGCCCAAGGTACATACAGACAGACAAAAATACAGTCATAGAGACGGCATTACAAAAATAACTTTTTTGGTTTCAGGGTTTCATGAAATGCTGACATTTATCAAAATCTCGATTTTTTTTATGACCACAATACTTTCTCTCCGACGTGTCGAGAGAAAGTAAAAAGTTTATTTTACAATTATGTCTATCTATCTGTTTGTCCCTGGCCATAGATCTGAAACGGTTCGATGATTTTTTTTAAAAATTGATATCTAGCGTTTACATGGCTATAGGTAGCCTAAATCATGACCTTTATTATTATTATTATTATTATTGTTGTTATTTTAACCGTAGTTCGTAATTTAAATAGTTCACTGAAGAGAGATTTTTCGGATTCCAAATCTTTCAAAACAATTTTGTTTGGAATGGATTGGATATCTAGGAAGTGTTTGATCTCCCTAATAAAACTGCATACTTGGTTTTGGGGTAAAAATTCGTTTAAGGTTGGTTTTGAAAATATAATGTATTTAAAAATGGCTCTAACGATTTTGTTTAAAATGCTTATCTATGGTGTGTCTGACATTAAAAATAAAACTCTCTACTTGTTTTTGGGGAGACAACTATTTTAAAGGTTAGTTTATTTATGACTAATTTTATGAAAAAATCTGAAATATTTTTAAAACTGCCTCAATGATTTGGTTCAAAATGTGTATTTGGTAGGTAAGTTTTTAACAATGGGGCCTATAAATAATATTTTATACTTGTTACTATCAATATTTTATAACTGCATGAATAATAATACTATTTTTTTAACACACAATGGTCTGTATGAGAATAAAATATAGACAATGAACTTTGTGTCCTCTTTTCTTGTTTAGTTGTAAAATACACATCCCTGCGGAGACTGTAACTAAGCTTAAGAGGGTTGCGTTGGGAGGGGGTAGCCATTACGTTTGAAGCAGATATTTTAAATCAAAGCTCATATTAAACAGAATGCAAGATATAAGTTGCTAAAGGGGTTTAAATTGCATATAATATGAAGTCGTTTCCATTTGTAAATTAAGTGTTTGATCGCCTGCATTTGTTACAAGCTTTTGTTACTATTTTATGTAAATTTAAACCGGACACGTGGCGCAATGTTAAGTTCACCTAGCTACGAGTCTAGGGGTCCCGGGTTTGAGTCTCGGTACCTTGGGTATTTTTACCTTTAGGGGAATGATCCCAACAGTCACCAGAGTTAGTATAATTAGGCTAAAATTAGGTTAAGTCTCACGCCGGCTCCAAAACTTCATGATCATTATCATCACATTATCTCATTACGGGTACGACGTGTATAAAACCTTCCATAGTGTACCCTGGGTAACGTTCTGTGCTAACAGTGTGGCTAATAGTCTACACATCAGGCGACCGAACCTGTCCCTCTTGATCATATATGCCAAACAATTAAGAAAAGTTAATATTTAAAATTATATGGTTAATTTTTTGATCCTATTTGGTTCATCAAAGTCTGGGCCTTGCTGAACTGTATAAACCTTTGGCAAACTTTCGACTTCTTGAGTATTGATGAACCCTTATATAGCTTTTTTTTAGCATTGTATCTTATTACCCACATATGTACTAATTACACTAAATATGGGGATGTAGGGAACGCAAGTTAAGATCAGTGTTTTTGCAGTTTTTATAACAAAATATAATTTGGGCAAAATAAATCAAATATTGCTCCAGTAGAAACATAAGAGTTTAATTTTCTTCCCATGGTGATATCAACAGTTGTTGATTATCTGCCATGAACATAGTGGCATTAGATGACAAACTTTTTAAATGAAGAGAACATGTTATCATTAAATTCCAGGACACCCTTGACAGATATTCAACAACTGGTGATATCACCAGATGAAGAAAATTAAATTATATATTTCTACTGGACAAATATTTTATTTATTTCGACCAAAAAATATTTTGCTATAAAAACTACAGACACATTGACCTTTTTTCGTGTCTTCTACATCCCCACCTTAATGTGTTAAAGTTGAGGACGGTTGTATTAAGAGTAGGTGTACCCACATTTGCGTGATGGGAGAGTGGTATAACACCATCAGTACATTCGACCGTGACTTGAACCTAAATATCTCCGTCAGTCAGTGATGAGCTATATCAGTAATTCCCAATATTTTCTTGATTGTGGCTCCCTTGAATACAATGATAATTCGTCGTTACCCCTTCCTCTACTTTTCTCCACCCAAATTAATAATTTTTGCACATATTTCTAGATCTTATTTTACCTCCGCGTCTTACAACCTGTTCAGGCTATACGCATATATGATACTTACGCTAATGAGGTAGGGATGAGGAAGGAAGCAATTTATAGGTAATCTACCTGCATTTGCTTGGAAGGAGAAAGAGAAACCATTTAGAAAAAGAAACGCCTTCAGTAGACCCGACCAGGAATCGAACCCGATCTTCCTATCTTCAGCAGATCAGTCTAACAAACGAGTGTTGCCTTAGACAACTTGACCACTGGAGAGGGTTTTTCTAGCTTTATCGGCTTACGTGGTATATTTTATATTAATAAAGGAAATAACACTCAGTTATTGCACTATTAATAAAAATGTTATGTTTTAAAGAGTCTGTGTTGAACTCTAACACGAGCTGAATACTCACCTAATTTTAAGGTTGTTGCCATATTTCAGCCGTCAGCTATCTAATGTCAGGATCAACAGATGATGGTTTCAATCGTACGGATGGGTCTATATGTTAATATATTTATTATTAATACTCACAAGATCTGAGAACCTTGTCTCGAACATGTGAATGATTGCTAATGACATCACGTATGTTACGATCCTTTTGGAAACATCTTTGTACATGGAGAGAGCATTAAACCAATCGCCCAACAACGGTAATGCAGTGAACAGCATCTTCTATGTTGAATAAAGAGAGAATTTAATAATTTGGTCTTACCCGATTCGGTGGCAGCATGATTGAGGCAGGAGTTTTCATCCTTTGTATGCCCAAGGGCCAAAGTTTGTTTCTTGTTGGCTTGAGGATCGCAATACTGTACCAATAATATTCGTACTAGCTCATTCTTATACACTTATAATCAAACTAGGGATTAGGATTTCTCTTCAATTTCGTTTTGTTGTTTCATAGCGAGAGGTAGCGCAGATTGTCTTGCCCACTAGAATTTTCACTTGATAGTTTAAAGTACACATTTGTATAAAAACGTGAAAAGGAAAATTCCTTTACGAAATAACGTAAATTATATCAATAATATACGTATTTATTTTATTAGTTGATTATATAACATATCCGTATTTTTCATTTTTCTATTGAAATAATTTTATAATCTTCATGAGCTAACGGGCCACAAAATATGTTACCGTGGTCCGCAGGTTGAAGACCTCTGGTCTAAGATATCACTCTCACATTTGACTAAACTGCCGATGGCAGGGTTATCGGGGATTGAGTCCCAGTCGGGGGTGTTTTTTTTCAAAATGGTTGTCCACTCTTCTTCCTCGTGAATGCGGGTGTACGTCTTATAAATAATTCAATCTTACTAATCTTTAGCCCACTAGCGTAATTAGTGAATATGTGAATAAAATGAACAGGTCGCGGTGCTAAAAAAAAAGTTGGTCTTCTTCAATAGACGGTTAGCGGACCACCACAGGACTTTTAGCCGACCCCAAGCTGTGAACCTTTGGCTAAGACCACTCGGCCACTGAAATGAGTCACCTTGTAGCCGAGTACATGAGTATTAAATAGTTTAATTACCTTGGTTCATTACGGTTGTTTGTAACTTAACCAATGAAACAAAATTCCCATTCATCACTTTATCTTATATATAAAATTCTCGTGTCACAATGTTCGTTCCCGTACTCCTCCGAAACGGCTTGACCGATTCTCATGAAATTTTGTGAGCATATTGAGTAGGTCTGAGAATCGGCCAACATCTATTTTTCATACCCCTTAGTGATAAGGGTTGTCCACCCTTAACATTTTTCTATAANCGGGTAGTAAGATGCGGTGCTAATAATAATAATAATAATATTTATAATAATATAGTATTATTATTATTATTATTAATAATATTTATAATAATATAGTATTATTATTATTATTATTAGCACCGCATCTTACTACCCGTTCGGGTTATACGCACTTATGCTAATGTGTAATGGTGTGGTGATTGTGTGATGAAATGGAGGACCTACAGTTTAACGTGGGATCCGAACCACGGTGGAGGCCTGGCACTCCCCACATTCACAAGATGTCTTGTAAGAGGTGAAGTAAGGGTTTGATAATCAGATAAATTTGTGCTGAGAGCCAGGATTGAACCCAATTTCCTTCAGAGGGGAAGTAAAGCCATCGGTTCCATGTCGATTGTGGCATGAAAATAAAACTGGAAAGTATATGAAAATACCTTTCTCAGAAAACTTGGTAGGCCGTTTCGCTCTCGTTCATTGAAATTCAGTGTGGAAGGAAATAATGGGAAGCTAACACACCTCAAGAACTTAATTAGTACATAGGATTTCTACCAGATGGTACATACAGCACTAACCAGCCGAAGATCTAAATGCATGCCCAGCACAGGATGAATATAAATTAAACTAACTTTCGGGTTGTTGTTGACTGGAGAAAAAGAAGTTATTATACCTAGTGGATATTCTATTTATAGTTCTGTATATAGTGTGATATAGGTCTAATTAATATTCTACATTAGAACTGTAATATATCTTCGTTTTATTCCAACTTCCGCCATATATTTTTAGAAATGATACGGTGTAACAAATCGTAGCCATTCTTATTTATGTTTACTTGGTGGAACTAGCAGTCCCGCACGGCGTTGCCCGTGAACCACTGTAGTATAATAATTATATAAGCTTGACAAACCCCTCCCCCCCACACGCTGCACGTTACCCACTGTGGTATCATAATTATATAAGCTTCACAACCCCCCCTCCCTGCCCGTTACCCACTGTGGTATCATAATTATATAAGCTTCACAACCCCCCCCCCCCCCCACGCTGCCCGTTACACACTGGTATAAGAATTATATAAAGATATTAAAAAAATGTCTAAAAATTATAGAAAAATGTTAAGGGTGGACAACCCTTATCACTAAGGGGTATGAAAAATAGATGTTGGCCGATTCTCAGACCTACTCAATATGCTCACAAAATTTCATGAGAATCGGTCAAGCCGTTTCGGAGGAGTACGGGAACGAACATTGTGACACGAGAATTTTATATATAAGATAAAGTGATGAATGGGAATTTTGTTTCATTGGTTAAGTTACAAACAACCGTAATGAACCAAGGTAATTAAACTATTTAATACTCATGTACTCGGCTACAAGGTGACTCATTTCAGTGGCCGAGTGGTCTTAGCCAAAGGTTCACAGCTTGGGGTCGGCTAAAAGTCCTGTGGTGGTCCGCTAACCGTCTATTGAAGAAGACCAACTTTTTTTTTAGCACCGCGACCTGTTCATTTTATTCACATATTCACTAATTACGCTAGTGGGCTAAAGATTAGTAAGATTGAATTATTTATAAGACGTACACCCGCATTCACGAGGAAGAAGAGTGGACAACCATTTTGAAAAAAAACACCCCCGACTGGGACTCAATCCCCGATAACCCTGCCATCGGCAGTTTAGTCAAATGTGAGAGTGATATCTTAGACCAGAGGTCTTCAACCTGCGGACCACGGTAACATATTTTGTGGCCCGTTAGCTCATGAAGATTATAAAATTATTTCAATAGAAAAATGAAAAATACGGATATGTTATATAATCAACTAATAAAATAAATACGTATATTATTGATATAATTTACGTTATTTCGTAAAGGAATTTTCCTTTTCACGTTTTTATACAAATGTGTACTTTAAACTATCAAGTGAAAATTCTAGTGGGCAAGACAATCTGCGCTACCTCTCGCTATGAAACAACAAAACGAAATTGAAGAGAAATCCTAATCCCTAGTTTGATTATAAGTGTATAAGAATGAGCTAGTACGAATATTATTGGTACAGTATTGCGATCCTCAAGCCAACAAGAAACAAACTTTGGCCCTTGGGCATACAAAGGATGAAAACTCCTGCCTCAATCATGCTGCCACCGAATCGGGTAAGACCAAATTATTAAATTCTCTCTTTATTCAACATAGAAGATGCTGTTCACTGCATTACCGTTGTTGGGCGATTGGTTTAATGCTCTCTCCATGTACAAAGATGTTTCCAAAAGGATCGTAACATACGTGATGTCATTAGCAATCATTCACATGTTCGAGACAAGGTTCTCAGATCTTGTGAGTATTAATAATAAATATATTAACATATAGACCCATCCGTACGATTGAAACCATCATCTGTTGATCCTGACATTAGATAGCTGACGGCTGAAATATGGCAACAACCTTAAAATTAGGTGAGTATTCAGCTCGTGTTAGAGTTCAACACAGACTCTTTAAAACATAACATTTTTATTAATAGTGCAATAACTGAGTGTTATTTCCTTTATTAATATAAAATATACCACGTAAGCCGATAAAGCTAGAAAAACCCTCTCCAGTGGTCAAGTTGTCTAAGGCAACACTCGTTTGTTAGACTGATCTGCTGAAGATAGGAAGATCGGGTTCGATTCCTGGTCGGGTCTACTGAAGGCGTTTCTTTTTCTAAATGGTTTCTCTTTCTCCTTCCAAGCAAATGCAGGTAGATTACCTATAAATTGCTTCCTTCCTCATCCCTACCTCATTAGCGTAAGTATCATATATGCGTATAGCCTGAACAGGTTGTAAGACGCGGAGGTAAAATAAGATCTAGAAATATGTGCAAAAATTATTAATTTGGGTGGAGAAAAGTAGAGGAAGGGGTAACGACGAATTATCATTGTATTCAAGGGAGCCACAATCAAGAAAATATTGGGAATTACTGATATAGCTCATCACTGACTGACGGAGATATTTAGGTTCAAGTCACGGTCGAATGTACTGATGGTGTTATACCACTCTCCCATCACGCAAATGTGGGTACACCTACTCTTAATACAACCGTCCTCAACTTTAACACATTAAGGTGGGGATGTAGAAGACACGAAAAAAGGTCAATGTGTCTGTAGTTTTTATAGCAAAATATTTTTTGGTCGAAATAAATAAAATATTTGTCCAGTAGAAATATATAATTTAATTTTCTTCATCTGGTGATATCACCAGTTGTTGAATATCTGTCAAGGGTGTCCTGGAATTTAATGATAACATGTTCTCTTCATTTAAAAAGTTTGTCATCTAATGCCACTATGTTCATGGCAGATAATCAACAACTGTTGATATCACCATGGGAAGAAAATTAAACTCTTATGTTTCTACTGGAGCAATATTTGATTTATTTTGCCCAAATTATATTTTGTTATAAAATCTGCAAAAACACTGATCTTAACTTGCGTTCCCTACATCCCCATACTTAGTGTAATTAGTACATATGTGGGTAATAAGATACAATGCTAAAAAAAAAGCTATATAAGGGTTCATTAATACTCAAGAAGTCGAAAGTTTGCCAAAGGTTTATAAAGTTCAGCAAGGCCCAGACTTTGATGAACCAAATAGGATCAAAAAATTAACCATAAAATCGTATACACTTAGTCTAAATTCAGCCTTCCTCATCTTTAACTCATTAACGTAATTATTACATATGCGTATAACATGAACGTGGTGCTAAAAAAAATACTAAAAGAATTATTCCTATTTAGCGACAAAAGCACAGCACCAATAGTAAAACTTTACGGATATTTATCTGCATGTTGATGTTATCCTGTATGCGTAAAACCGATACCTTCTTTTAATTCGTGCTCACGCACAATGGTGATAGATTACCTCAGTGTATACTCAACAGAAGGTCACGCGCCGTATTTTGTTTATTTTGAGCGGTTTAAATCTACAACACGTGTTCAATACACTTTTAATTCGATAGTGAATTTTATAGATATGGCCTGTATTTTTAATGAATTGTCACATTTATTTTTGTAATATACTGTACATTTCAGACATTGATTATGAATACATAAATATTTTTGTTGATTATACCTTGGTTGAGGATATGATCATTTATTTGTCATTTTTTGTCATTTTGGATTTTTATAACATTTTCTTGATTTGTGTCTCCGTTAAATCATTTTAGGGCATTTTTGAGCTATTGCTAGAAGTTTTTGAATATGTTCTATGTATTTATGTATTATAAATGTATTTGTTTTAAATACTGTCAATATTTTAAAAGGGCATTATTAATACATTTTTCAGATTTCTGAACGAGATAATATTGTACTTTTAAAATTAATATTTATTAATTAGCACCAAGTCTTACTAACCGTTCGGGCTATACGCTTTAAGTACTAATAGATTAGGAATTGAGAAGGTTGAGATAAAGGAAGTGAACCCACATTTGCGTGGAAGGAGAGAGTGGAAACCCTTTTAGGAAAAACCTCCCCCAGTTCACCCGACCGATATTCGAACCTCAATCTCCACGTCCTCAGCAGTTGAGCTCAACACGACTAGCGCGTTAGCCAACTACGCCACCGAGACGAGTAATATATTGTAGTCAATGAACTTTATTTCTTCTTCTCTTGTAAGGCTGTAAAATACACATTCCTGGTGAGAATGCAACTAGGCTGGAGAGGATTGCGTTGGGAGAGAGTGGCTATTAATTCTGAAGCAGATATTTGTAAATAAATGCTCATAATTAACGAACGAAAGTGTTTAGTTGCTAAAGGGTTTTGGTTTCATATTATGTTTTAGTTTATCTTTGAAAAGTGCGCATTTTATTCATTAACGTACATTCATTATAAGTTTTTTTATTACTTTTTCAGGTAACTTTTGTAATTTTAAAGTAACTTTTTTAGGAAATTTTGTCATTATTAGATTATTTATTGATAATTTTAGGTCATTAAATTCCGAGCTTTGTTTATTACCGATATTTAACGTTATCAGTACTTACACCAGCTAATAAATGGACATAGAAGGATATTTTATAACAAAAAATGAGAAGTTAACTCCTAAACAACGTTGTATAATTGAAGATTTCAAATTTTTTGTGAAGTAAGTTATATCTAAACTGGACACATCAAATCAGTCTAAGCACTATCACATTCAGACACCAATGTATGAAATAGAGAGAGAGAAAGAGGGACGAAAAGCAGTTAATTCTGCTAGACTTCTTGTTTATCTACTGATAATACAACCCCTCTTCCTATGACGAGTTTACACACCCACTCTACTATCTTCCCCTTTAAAACATTGACCTCATTTTTAAAGTTACCTTTTTCTTGCATCCTATTATAGATAGACATATGCTTCAATGGACTTTTTTAATCTACATCCTGGCAGGAAGACTCCTACAGGGCATTTTCGTGACCAAGCCAAATAGCCTGATTTGTAGATGAGCTATAATAAATACATTTACCAAAAAAAACTACTTCAAGATTAAAAAAATAATAATTTTGTAACACCGTAGGACTATTTTTAGAATTATTTATTAATGTATCGTTTATGTTTAAAGGTTTTATCTTTAAAACTCGCTGAATAACGTAAATTCGTTATTTTGGGAAATCCTATCTTGACCAGCCGTGACGTAACAGGTAGGAAACTTCCCTAAGGACAGTAACAAGTACTGTACTTGCTCGTAGTGAAGTTGAAAACCACACATTTGACCAAATAGCTTATCGCACCATCACTAACAGCTTTATATTTAAAATAAGAAGTGCATTGCATCTTACTACCCGTTCGTGCAATCTAAACTAGCTTAGTCATTCTATTAAATAAAAAAAATCAATCATGGGGTAAATAGTAATAATAAAAATAGTGTTACAAACTTCCCATATCAGTGATTAAATGGTCTAAGGTGTCACACTCGCAATATACTAGATTTCCGATGATGGGGAGATCTGAGTTCTATCTGGCTTCACTTCAAATTCATTTCACATTTAAAAAGTGACCTTTGCACACTCAAGGGAATGTTTTATAAAGTTTGGTTTACGCGTCTTATACTGGGATTAAGAATATCTCATATTTTCGAGCATGAATTAAAATATTAGTAGTTGTAGAGGATCTAAAAGTAAAACAGAATTGTACCCATTCAATTCCAGCAAACTAATTAGCAATTCAATGAGGTTGGCTGGGCTACCCGTTAACGACCGAAATACCCTGTGGTGTCCATGTATAATTATTTCATTCTTTTTTTCTTTTTTTGTAACGGAGCTACTTTAAATAGAATAATATAATTACGTTGTGGTCGAACAAGGCTTTGAGTAAACACTTTTTTTTCCCCTCTCTCGCCTGGTGACGCCTTATAGAAATTTGCTAGCTATTTTGCTTGTGAAAATACTAAATTCAAAATAGTGTGATATATCAAGTTTTGGGATAAACGAGAGTTGTTTAGATAGCTAGAGCTAATACAATCTTCATTTGTAAGTTTATTAGCCTTATTTATTTGAAAAAGAATGTTTCAAAAATAATTTAAAACATAGATTTGAGAAAAATCGAGAGTTATAGTTTATTATAACAATACATATTTTAATTTGTTTACTACATTTTTCACCCTTTATTTAAATTATAAACTTAATTTATTTTAGCCCAACTTGATGCGGTGCAAGTCACTTTGCCAAGCAACAAACTATAGAATTTAACACTATATTAATTGTATATCTATAGTTTTAATAACATTAATAGTTATATTATTACAAACAAGCAAATAAGAACTCGTTATTTTAATGAACTCATTTCAGTGGTCAAATGGTCTAAAGCGCCAATTTCGCAATCGTTGGCTGCCGGATGGGAAGATTGGAATTCGATTCCGGTAGGGTGTATTGAGGGAGTTTTTTTCTCTTCAAAATAGCTTTCCAATCTCCCTACATACAAATTTGGACACACTTAATATAAATTCAATTTTCTCATCCCTAATTTATTAGCGTAATTAGTAGGCCTACATAATATTCGTATAGCCTGAACAGGTAGTAAGATGCGGTGCTAAAAAAATATGATTTAGTTAAATGAGAGAAAAAGGTTGTGCGGTGTTCTGTACAATTTATTTATCTTCACGTGCCTGAATGTCATTCTAGGCTATCAATGATTTACACCAATCTAAGTTCAAAACCCTAAGAAGGTGAATATAGTAAATATTTCCATACTTTTGTCCTGAAATGTTAAGGTAAAAACCACTCCCAATATTCCCGATCGGTTTTCTAAATGAATCTTGACTTCCTGGCCGGTAGAGATTGCTGGCCACTAAGCCAACTCAAACCAGGTACATCTGTTGTTGTTGTTGTTATTATTATTATTATTATTATTATTATTATTAGCACCGTGCCTTACTACCCGCTCGGTTTATACGCACTTACAATAATGTGTAATGGTAGGGTGATTGTGAGATAAAATGGAGGACCTACAGTTTAACGTGGAATCTGAACCATGGTGGAGGCCTGGCATTCCACACATTCACAAGTTGTGATTAATACACGTCTTGTCAGAGGTGAAGGAAGGGTTTGGTAATCAGATAAATCTGTGCCAGGACCAAGGATTGAACCCTGTACCCCCAGCACAGAAGTCTTACACCTTACACCTAGATTACCAGGTCACCAGATATATTTGTTGATTAAATAAATTCTAACAAGGAATGTTGATAACAAATTGGGGTTTATAATCAGATCTAATATCCAGCCGGTACGTCTAGTATATGCCTTGATAGTGCACATTTCAGATGCATGGGTCCGACCTTGAAACTACGATCCTCACAGGTAACTTTATATGTCCATTTCTCATGCACAGGTCTCGGACTTTGGAGACCTAGAATGGTTTGTTTATTAGTACCTCGTCTTACTACTCGTTCAGTTTACACTCTTATTTAGGCCCACTAACTATACTAATAGTTTAATAATTAATAAGGTTATATTTAGAGGAAGTGTACCCTTATTTGCGTGAAGGGAGAGTGGAAAACCATTTTGGAAAACAACCCTCAGTACACCCGATCGAGATTCAAACCTAGATCCCCCCGTAATCTGAAATCTAGTCTACTGCGATAGGTGTGCGTTAGATCATGTGACTGCCAAAGTGGGGGATCAAAATTTGATTAGAAAATGACTTAAAAATCCTGAAAGATTGTTTCGAATTTACAAAAACAAAAATTCTCTAAAAATACTATCAAAAACTCGTAATGAATGAACACGCACCTTACGAATGGAAGATAAAAAGTATATCTGTAATGAAAAGTCTTTAACAACTAATTTCTTACATTCTGCTAAGTATAATAATGATTTACAAATATCTGCTTCAGAATTACCCCCTCTCAACGCATCCTTCTTTAGGAATATATATTCTACAAACAAACAAGCAAAGAGAAAACAGAGTTCATTTACCAGAATATATTCTCATTACAAGTGTGTGATTAAACATTTATGATTGAGTATTGATACATTTATAAAATATTTATAATATCTAAAAATAAATGTAAAACACATAAATGCCTAAAAATGTATCAAAAAAAGCCTCAACATTAATCAAAAATGACGCAAATTAAGTGAACGCGACCTGATATTACTAAAAGACAAAAAATTATATATAAAATATAGATTTCTACAACAAGAGAATCATGAACAAAATTTATACAATTATGATAATTGTATATTATGAACATAAAAAAAGACATAACACAAAAATACGGTTCCTGCTTTTACATGATACCCAAATAATAGCATCGCCAGGTATGGGGCCAAAAGGCGTATTACATTTACCCCCCAAATAGCTTTTTTCCAATATATACTCCATTCACGGTAGGAATTACTCTCTGAAAGGTCTTTTTTCCTGCCAATATCCTACTATATAATAGATTTCTGGTAGGGAAAAGGACTTTCAGAAAACCATTCGTACGGTGAACGGACTTTACATAAACTCACCATGTGATCAGGGGAAATTTAAACAAATCTCTCTTGAAATATTATAAAAATCGTTTTATAAGCGGATAGCATGAATGGGTAGTAAGAAGGGGTGGTGTACCCCTATATAAAGTGTTATTTAATGCAAAAGTGTATCATTTTAAAAACATGAAATGGCTAAGTAAAATATAAAAACGTCTAACTTTTTTTTACATTATTTAGCACGTTTGACTATTGCAATATAGAAATCAGTGTGGACCACATGAAAATCCTTACGATGCATTATATAAATAGTACAAAATCTGGTTTAACAGTGTCGGAAGATTCAAACAGATAGTGAAGTTGTCTAAGAATCTAGACTCGCTATGCTCTCGGTTTGCCATTCAAAGGGTGTATCAGGGATTGTATAATTTCAACCGGATCACCGTTAGAAGGCACTTACTTACACATGCTATTGTTATATCTTGCAGCCTTAGGTAAACTAGAGCGTGGCAGAATGACGTAAGCCTTTGAACTCACACCGTCAACTCTTCTGACTCAGCAGTCTTGAGCATTCAGACTAGGTCATGTTTTTAAACCGACATCGTTTGTTTTGACAAATACAGTAGCCCCGTGGCTTCTTTGGTTCTGACTGACAGCTGACGGCTTTGAAAAGTTACCAAACCAAATTATGCATCCCTACGTCGAACCATATAATCTGCAAAAACATGTTTTTAGCAGCTGTCACTTCTAACGGTCAACATTTATATACCTAAATGTTGACTGTTAGCTGTCAGCTGTGAGCTGCCAGTCAGCACCAAAGAAGTCATTGGGCTACAGTAGCATAACAGAGCGTTGTAAAATAAAACTAGTATCTTAGAGGAAACACCCTTCCTTTTTGGGTACATAACAGTGAGTTGTGGACCTATAGAAAGAGAGGGAGGCAGAAATACGCCAGTTACTATTGGGGGGGGGGG
>CABFOW010004062.1:0-39079 GCA_902141385.1 Timema californicum | reverse complement strand
CCCCCCCCCCCCTCCTCGTTTATTTGAGATATTTAACGTTCACTTTATGAATCGACCGATTATATCATCACACAAATAATAAACAAACTTAAATCTAGAACAGACACAACGCCTGGCTCCCAGCCGTTAATGCATCACTGTGAAAGGGTAAACACACATTTCACCTATGATATATTTTAGGCTATGCCAGGAATCGAACTCGGGACGCTTAGCTCAGTAGACAGATACGTGCACTGAGCTAAAGTGTAGGACTATTTTACTATCGTATTCTCAGCCCCTATCCAGGGTTATGTGGCAATAAATAGTTGTAAAAATATTTACAAAAGGTTTTTTAAACACACATTCAATAATAAAGTTATAGTTATTAGTCTAATAATATTTTACTCTAATTATTTTAAATCCAAGTTCCGTTACAAAATTAAAAAGTGAAAAATAGGGATGGTAACTATACAATATAAATGTATAGCTATTATTCAAGGAAATTTTAAACCAGCAACTGTGACCACAGGCTCTAGGGCCTCAGGGGTTGACCTGGTGGTCTAGGGGTAAATTGTCGGACTTCTGTGCTAGGGTCCGGGGCTCAATCCTCGGTCCCGGCACAGATTCATCTGATTGCCAAACCCTTCCTTCACCTCTGACAAGACGTGTATTAATCACAACTTGTGAATGTGTGGAATGCCAGGCCTACTCCATGGTTCGGATCCCACGTTAAACTGTAGGTCCTCCATTTTATCTCACAATCACCCTACCGCTACACATTATTGTAAGTGCGTATAAACCGAGCGGGTAGTAAGACACGGTGATGATTATAACAAAAATAATAATCTAATGCCTTAGGCTCATAATATGCTTGACTGCTGGTAACCGGGATATCGAGGTTTAGGTCTTTTTTTTTTTTGCCCCTGGGATTAATCACTGTAGATTTTTCAACCCTTCTTCTAGTTAAATCAGGTGCAATTCCTCTAGAACAGTGTTTTCCAAATTTTCACCAGTCTGTTACCTCTTTTGGGCCCATGGACTAACCAATACACCCCTTCATGCTCTTCACAAACATTAAAAGAAACAATAACATTGACTATACCTGTTATCTTTTAAAGTATCAATGATCATTTTATATTTTAACTGAACTTAATTTGTGGGTTCAAACCCAGCTGCGGTCGACTGATTTTTCTTGAGTGATAAAAATCCGTTTTACAACCATATTTGAAGTGGAATTAATGTTGTCGGTCCCATATCGATTGTGGCATTTAAAATAATCCTGGAAGGTTTGTGAAAAATACCTTTCCCGGTAAAATTGGTTGGCTCTTTCTACTAGTATAAACACTCTTAGTTTTTTTCTACACGTATCCATAAAATCGCCGTGGAAGAACCAATCCAATGTCAATACCAACCGACTCAATACACGCATGCGCCTACGAAACGAGATACAAACAGACAGCTATGTTTACTGTTCTGAGTATATTTTTAAATCATTCGGTAAATGTAAAGTGCATTGTCATTCTTGTTTGGTTTTAATTTTTTCGACAATACACCACAGTAATAAGAAAACATCCATCAGCACATTCATCTTAAATGTCTACTAGAAGAAATGTATTAATAATTAGCAGTTTCTAGTTTGTATTGAAAAGCAGCATGGGTCAAAATACATTCGAGCTTTGTTCTTGCAACAGATACTGTCACTTTTTTGAACCAATCATTCACAACAACATGAAAGACAATTGTTCTCAAAACCGTTTCATAAATGTTAGCCAAAACTTTCTCTAACTGTAAAATTCCTTCTTGGTTTCTGGACTCAATAAAGGATGGTAAGAAGGCACACTGTGGTATTTCAACGTAGAGGGGGGGTTACGTTGGTTTCGAGCAGGCACGCATTTGATTAAGATGGTGTGGAGGCCAAGGCGACCCAGTCCAAACGAGACAATGCCGGCTTCCGCGGATATTGCGCTGTGTTATAGGACTTGATGGCATTCCAAGGCTACCATCTCATATTTAATACGCTCTTCAACCTTTGGTATGCCAGAAAGATCGCTTGCTCTTTCTCTTTCCTCTTCTTTGGTGGCGAGAACCGAGACGCCGACTATCTTTATTACCTCCATATCAATCAACACTCGGCTTAAGGCCGAAAAGAAAAAGAAAGAAAAAAAGATGAATGAAAAAAAAAGTGAAATAATAATGAAAAATCGTTTTAATGGAACTACACTTTAGGGCCAGTCTTATGACTACCGGATGAATATTGCTATCGGAAGGTTAAAGTTAGCGACCAGATAAAGGTTATCAGCCACTTTAATATTCTACGCATATTATGAACTGAATGTATCTTTCGGATAGCTATCTGCAGAAAACGAAAGGTTGGTACTGTGTTTACTGGTGTGCGCACGCATATATACCCTGCTGCTACCGCTACAACCTTGCTAGTGGCTACAACTCTCAACATTTGTTAAGTAATGGAGGCTAAGTGAGTGCGAGGAAACAGATGGCGTCACCGTCACGTCACGTGGGTGCAGAAGATACGTTGTCTTGCAAGTACTAATTTCGGTGTCGGTCAAAATGTAGTCAATAGCTTAGTACAACGTTTACAAAATTTCATTTAATGTACTCGCATTTAAATAATTTGTTCTGGTATAGCTATAACTATATAAATAACTTGCTAGTTTATACAAAAGTGTATTGAGCTCGACTGCTGAGGACGGGGAGATCGAGGTTCGAATCTTGGTCGGGTGAACTGGGGTGGCTTTTCCTAAATGGTTTTCCACTCTCCCTCCACGCAAATGCGGGTTCACTTCCTATAATTCAACCTTCCCAATTCCTAATCGATTAGCGTAATTAGTACTTAAGGCGTATAACCCGAACGGGTGGTAAGACGTGGTGCTAGATAATAATAATAATAATAATAATAATAATATATAAAAGTGTAAATTAAATATTATAACCTAACCTATAACTTAAAAGCAAATTCTGACACGCGTAATCTCATGAAAAACAACGTGTAACTATGGCAACGACCATTTTAACTTTCAGATAAAAGTATCAGGTATTTAAACCTCCCGATAAAAATGTGATATATAAATTCATTTTCTCTGGCAGATAAATGCTATCTAGCAGTCATAAGACGCACTTTTAACTTAGTGACCAGATAAAAATATTTAAAGGACAGATTAATATTTATACAGGAGTCATAAGAACGGCCCTTATTCGAAAACATTTTGATTAAAAGTATTCTTGTTTAGATAAGTTAAGAAATCTGCCCCGTCTTCCCTTCGGCTTCTAATTTTGACTAATTATAAAATACTATACCGGGTTACATTTTGTAATTTTAGTTATTATATTGAACAAATTGTACCCAATTATTAAGAGCCCGTCCCACCCCACGGATAGCACCTAACTTATGTAGGTAATACAACTAGAACCAGATGTCTTAAGAGCCCGTTTCAATCCAAAGATGATCTATATACCTTACTGATATATATAATTTAAGGTACTAAATAACTTACTAAAAACTGATAAGCTATTTCTTACCTCAAATAGTCTCGGCGATATGATCAAAATTTGAAATTTACTCTTATGTAAAATAACCTCAATAGTCATTTTCTTGAGAAAATGAGAGTTGAAATTTTTGTATAACCTTTTTTTTAGCACCCCATCTCACTAGCCGTTTGGGTTACACGCTTATGTACTAGTTATGTTAATGGTTAATTGATTATGAAGGTTTTATTTATTGAAAGTGTACCCGCATTTGTGTGTAAGGAGAGTGGAAAACCATTTAGAAAAAACGAACGTCAGGCTACCCGACCAATGTTCGAAAATAGGTCTCACCATCATTGGCAGTCTAGTCTACTGAGAGAGTAGCGCCTTAGACCACGCAGCAACGGAGGTGGTTTTTTTTTGCATCGTTAAAAAATGTCTAGTTAAAATGTTTAATCAAAATTCTTAGAGCCAATTTTGAGAAAATCGATATTTTCTCTTTTTACTCTTCACTAAACCCTAGATACAAATTTTATTCCAAATTAGTATAATGGTTTCGGCTCCAGTCTGAGATACGGACAGACAGACCAAATCGCGAAAATCACTTTTTCAGTTTCATTGGGTCATGGAACGTTGACATTTATCAAAATGTTTAGTTCGATTTTTTTTTACGATCACTGTACGTTTCTCTCTGAAGGGTCGAAAAAAACTAATAAATTTATTAGAAGAAATGAACCACTTTTAGCGTTGAGAGCGATAGTAGAACCACAATGTAAATTATATGTGGATAAACAATCTTAATTGCACCCAACTGAGATTTGAAATAAGACCTCATGTTCAAAGGTAGCCTGGCGTCCTAAACAACGTGATCACTGAAGTGGATTTAAAGATTCTTTAAGATTAAAATCTTACCGGCTGAGTTTCAAAATCATTTTAAACTATTTTTTTTAGATAATAAATAATTGGCTAGGACGATAAATTAGTGCCTCGTTCATTTTTATGTCTTCGAATATTTCAAGAGAATCTAATTAATCTTCCTTTTAAGAGTCAAAAACTCTTCCTCGTTATTTTCAAAAACAAAACATTATTTTTAAAACCACATAGATATTTTGAAAGTCGGCTATATTAATTATTACAATTGAGGAACAAAAATGTAGCGTTCAATCAATATATTTATAAAGTTACAAAACCACGTCGGTGGTCGCGCTTTCTAAGGCGTCACCTCACAATAGGGGAGATCGGAGACCACGTCTGGGTGCATGCAATGAAGGTGTATTTTTACCTTAATTGTTTCCCACTCTACATCCACGCAAATTAGGGTACCTTTCTTTAAATTTTACTTTTCTCATACGTAACTTATAGCTATGAATAGCCTGTACGGATGGTAAGACGTGGTTAATAAAAGAGAAAAAACGTTTAGTTACACCACAATTGGGCGATGAGTGCAAGGGACTTCCTGAATATAATATATATCAACCCATTTATGAGACCGTATGGTCTAAGGCATCACACACGCAATATACTAGACTGCCAATGACGGGGAGACACGGGTTTGATCCCGTTTGGGTGTACTGAGGAGGGTTTTCTTAAATGGCTTTCCACATTCTCTCTACACGAATGCAGGTACATATCCTTTAAATTCAACCTTCCTAATCCCTAACACATGAGTGTAATCATTACATAAGCGTATAGCCTGAACGGGTAGTAAGAGTTGGTGCTAAATAAAATAAAATACAACCCGTTTGTATCTTGCGTATCAAAATTGACCATATGGATAATGTTGAGAAGTTTTATTTGAAAGATCACACGCTTCAGTGACAGCATAGTCTAAGGCGCTAATCTATCAATAGTCTAGATTGCCGATGATAGGGAGATCGTGGGTCAAACCCGGTTGAGTGTACTGAGGGTGGTTTTTAATAAATGGTTTTCCAGTATCTCTATCCATGTAGATGCGGGTACCATTCATATAAATTCAACCATCCTCACCTCTAACCCATTAGTATAAATAGTACATAGGCGTATAGCTTGAACGGGTAGTAAGACGCAGTGCTAATAATAATAATAATAATAATAACACCAATCTTGAAACATTACGCGAAAATAGCATGTAAGTCACAGTTACATTTAATCTTTTTTAAAAGTTACACTTGTTATGAAGTCCATTGTTTTATGTAAGAAGTTAAGTCTTGTTGAAATTAGAATATTCGAGATAAGTGTTTCATTAAAAAACTTATGGTTTTTTTCAATTTGTAAAGCTTATGTGACTGTTTGTTCAACCATAAAGAACCTGCCATTCTAGTTCTAGGAATGGGAACAGTAAGAACTATGGACTTATTTTAAATCCTACTGTAGCGGAGACTTTATTAAATTAAGTTAAATAGCTTGGTAGACCTGCTAAACAAATAACATATTTTAACGATACTTTTAAAAATATCTTATATGTTGGGATTAAATAAATGGCAGAGCGCTTAGTCAAACTAATACTACACGTCATGTATTCTAATTATTTGTAATATAAAACAAAAGTTATAGCTGTGTAGTAGGAGATAAACATTTATTTAGTATTAAAAACATATAAATATAAAATTTAAGTATCTAAGAAACTTTTTATGACTAATTAGTATTGTTTAAGGTAAAAATATTGTATGACTGAATTAATACTTATTTAAGATACCTTTACTTTAGGAGATTAGGAACTCGATAATTCGTTGCCACACTTGCCACCTATCCCTATCTTTATCTATCTCCATCCTGTCCCCCTCATTACACACTATCCCTATCTTAAGCTAGTTCTACCCGGTCCCCCTCATTACACCATATCCCTATCTTTAGCTAGTTCTATCCGGTCCCCCTCATTACGCCATATCCCTATCTTTAGCTAGTTCTATCCGGTCCCCCTCATTACACCATATCCCTATCTTTAGCTAGTTCTGAGATACACACACCTATAACAATAATTACCAAACTGTATTATTAATTAGCAATACTTTAACCATCTTAGTAACGATAAAATGATCGAATTTTGCTATCCATTATTTTATTTTGGAATATTTAGAAAAAATGTATTCATTATAGAATTCGTACAGCTATACAAAGAAAAGTTTTTACAATACATACTATTTTGACCAACTGAATGTTCCTATTGATAGGAAATTGAAAGTTTTTAAATCGTAAACTAATATCAATTTACAATATAACTATATATCTAAAATGTTTTGTGGAGCATTAAAATTAATTATAATATGCAACAAATTCCAAACTTATTGAAACCGTATTATTTTGTCAACCGGATTACTTATCTTATTCACAGATACCAGATATTATTATCAAAGTAAATATGTGGTAAATGAGATAGAAACACTAATCAAAGTTTAATATTACTAACTTATCTAATGAAAAATGTTTGTATGAGTAACTAAGCTAAAATAATAAAGAATGTATAGGCATTTTAAAATGTAATAAAATAAGATGTACGTGTATATTAATGAATATAAATATGATAGCTAATCATTGCCCTGAATCACACCAATGCCTTCCTTACAGTTTCTAATTTTCTAAATGTTTCATAATTATATCCAAATACATTGTTTTACGTCCCAAATTTACCTGATTGTGCTCTTATATATTTCTAAGTCACTTGAGCTTTGTAAGTTCAATTGGACTAAATAATATTACATCTGCTGACATTATCATCATTATTATTATAATTATTATCACCGCGTCTTACTACCCGTTCGGGCTATACGCACTTACACTAATGTATAACGGTAGGGTGATTGTGAGATTAAATGGGGGGCTTACAGTTTAAGGTGGGATCCGAACCATGGTGGAGGCCTGGCATTCCAAACATTCACAAGTGTTGATTAATACACGTCTTGTCAGAGGTGAAGGAAGGGTTTGGTAATCAGATAAATCTGTGCCGGGACCGAGGATTGAACTCCGGACCCCCAGCACCAAAGTCTTACACCTTACCCCTAGACCACCTGGTCACTCTTACTATACACCCTATGGTCAAATGATCACATTAAAACTAGCCAATTCAATGGCTGTACATTTTTTGAAATATCTATTGTTTGGACGAATACCAATACAACTTCCCGTTGTTTTTTAATTTGGAAACACACAAAATAATATATGTGTTAATTAGGCTAAATGGCATGCCTCTTACTATTATTCAGGCCTCCACCGTGGTTCGGATCCCGCGTTAAGCTGTAGGTCCTCCATTTCATCTCTACAATCACCCTACCATTACACATTAGCGTAAGTGCGTATAGCCCGAATGGGTAGTAATACGCGGTGCTAATAATAATAATAATAATAATAATATCATTTACCCGCTTCGTTGCCATCATGATCTAACGCACTACTCTCGTGTTGGACTAGACTGCCGATGACTGGGAGATATAGGTTCAATTATTATTATTATTATTATTATTACTAGCATCACGTCTTACTACCCGATATAGGTTCAATTCCCGGTCGGGTGTACTGAGGGTGGTTTCTCCAAAATGGTTTTCCACTCTCCTTCAACAAAAATGATGGTCCAATTCCTTTAAATATAACCTTTCTTCATCCTTAAACCATCAACGTAGAAAAAAATTACATTTTTTTTAAGGATGTCAAACATTTGTTTACGTTTACCATAAAATGCCTTTCGTTTGGGACATAGACATAGATTATTATTATTAGCACGCTAAGTTTGGATGGTGCTTCAAAAATCCTTTTAATAATTTATTGCCAGTTATTTTCTGATACTTGTTAAAATAGTGGCAAATATAAAGTTTTCCTATAATTAATAGCAAGTAAGACCTTAGTTAATTTATTTAAGATGTAAATTACTGTTCCACTTCAGGTGACAGTGTTGCGAGCCAGGTTTCATTCCATACTAGGCATTCCCGCTTAAAACTTTCCCGTCTGAACGGTGTTTCAATGTCGGTTTGGAAACGTTCTAAGTTTCAAAACATTTGTTAAAATCTATAGTTCCTTCCCTTTGCAAACAGTACCTTTAAAGTTCCTTACACATTTGCTTGATTCCAATTTACAAACTGTCGTTTAGTCAACCTATAGGCCTAAAATAGATCAAGGGTTCCTAACCTATTTGCAACCAAGGGCACTTTTAAGGTTTCCGAACATTGTTTTGTGGTACCAAGAGCGTTATTATTTTTGTTTTATTAAAACATTGAATATTACAACTATAAAACATATTTCATTAAAGTTATAGAAGGTAATTATATTTTTAACAGTTATTAATTATCTAACAATAATTACTCTTTGACAGTAACCATGTGCATGTTGACTTTTATTTACCCATACCAAATTTTCGAGAAGAATAATTAAAGAGATTTGAAAAATGAATATATAAAGTAATTTTTATAGTATTTATTATAACATATAAAAATATTTTACCACAAAAAAAATCAGCTATCAAATTGATGTCAATTCACGTTTAAAGTTCAGTGTGATCGTTGGCCCTGCATTTCATCAGCCAATTTCTCATAGCCAGGAGACAAGGATTATAATTAAGGTGAGACTCGCTAATTCTAACTAATTACGTTAGTGGTTTTAGAAATTTTAAGGTTTATATTTAAAGGAGGTGTACCCGCATTTGCCTAGCGAGATAGAACGGAAAACTATTTTGTAAAGTCCACCCTCAGTACACCTTACTGAGATTCGAACCCTTATCTCCCCATCATCGGCAGTTTATTTTACTGCAAGAGTAGCGTGACACCACGCGTCCATCGAAGCAGTTGACACTGGTGTAATTTTATAATTAATAAATTTGTTTTATATCTTCTAGAGTTTTGTTTGATTGGTTATTGTTATTGTGAAATTGTTTAGTCCCTAAGAATAAACAAAGACATTTAAACGCCAAACTCTAACTTATTTCTGGATAGAAATACATTTTCAAAGTAACAGAGCCAATCAATCATTTCTTAAGATTAATAAATACTCATTTTATTATGTTTATTTAATCACTTTAAATTATAGAAAACCTTTTCATCAATAACTAAAGTCTCAGATCTAAACTCATCAAATAATTGTTGAAAAAATGGGAAAGTTATTTAAAATCTAATAAACAACTGTCTTATCCTAGAGATGCATAAAATAAAGTCTTGACCGCTGTAACAAAAACTTATTTTAAATATTTTTGCGGGTAGAAAAATACAAAATGTAACACTTTTGTCGAAAGCTCCTTAAAATATAAAATTCATTTGTTTTAGGTAGTGGTGTTTTCTCCAGACCTACTCAGTAGAACGGGGTTTCATTCCAACTGGATCTATTGAAAGGGTTTTATTAAAAATTAAAAAATATAATGTAATTATAAGTCTGTGATATGCTTTGAAATTTTAAATCCTAGCTCTAAGCTAAGATTTAGTTAAATTCAATTAAAAGATCCCAATCTCAAATATATGAAAGAATATAACCGGATTAGAAACTGTCATTCATAGAGTTCAGCTAAGGATTCAATGAAATTCAATTAAAAATACAAATTTAAAAGTTACACTTTTGAAAACCGTTAGATTATTAGCACCGCGTCTTACTACCCATTCGGTTTATACGCACTTACCCTAATGTGTAATAGTAGGGTAATTGTGAGATGAAATGGAGGACCTACAGTTTAATATGGAATCCGAACCACAGTGGAGGCCTGCAATTCCACACATTCACAAGTTGTGGTTAATACACGTCTTGTCAGAGGTGAAGGAAGGGTTTGGTAATCAGATAAATCTGTGCCGGGACTGAGGATTGAACCCCGGCCGCAAGCACAGAAGTCTGACACCTTACCCCTAGACCACCCGGTCATAGAAAACCGTTAGAAAATGCATGTTTTTACTCGGTCAGTAAGTTGTTTACATCTTGCCGGCTTTCAAGGAATGTAAAACTAAGAATATATAAAACTATAATTTTAACGGTGTTCTCTATAGTTGTGAAATATTGTTTCTTACCTTTGTCACCTGACGAAAACAAAAACAAGGTGTTTAGGAAAATATTTGGTCCAAAAGGGGATGCTTCTATTGGGGAGTGGAGGAGGTTATATAATGATGAGTTACATACCCTGTACACACCACAAGATATTGTTAGGGCAATCAAGTCTTGTATATTACTGTCGGCAGTACATGCAGCGCGAATGGGATAATATATCACCATGTTCAAAGTATTTACTGACAAACCCAATGTGAAGAGACCACTGGGAAGTCCTAGACGCAGTTGGGAGGATAACATTAGAGTAGTCCTGAAAGAAATAGGGCGTAATGAGATGGACTGGATAGAACTAAATCAAGATAAGGATAGGGCGTAGTGAGATGGACTGGATAGAACTAGCTCAAGTTAGGGCTAGGATGTAATGGGTTGGGCTTGATCCAACTCATGATAGGAATAGGGTGTAATGAGGGGGACAGGATATAACTATCTCAAGATAGGGATATGGTGGCGTACTTTTGTAATTGCGGCAATGGACTTTCAAGTTTTTAGCACCATAGAGTAAGTATATAAATCTACTATACGCAATTTAAACATAATTTACAATAAAACTATCATAAGTATTTATGTAAGTCACATGGCCAATATTTTTAAATTTTGCTCAAACGGATCAGGGATTACACGCAGTTATTATTGTAGGCCTACTAATTTTGTTATTATACTTTGATAAAATATAATTTAATCTAATATTTTATTTTGATCTACTTTGACAAAGTCCACCAAAAAATATTCGGATTCAATCCGAAGTTTAAAATAATGGATTCTCACAGGCTTATTGTATTAAATTTACGTCTGGGTGAATTCCAGTGCAATCACTTTGAAAAATTAACTCAATTAATTAAGTGTATTAATATGATTTAATGAAGTTTAAAATGGTCTAAGGAAGGATGTTCCAAGGTTTTTCATCTCAAGGGCCAAATACGATCATCATTTCGCGCCGTTGGCCGAATATATATTTAGTGATCCCATAAAATTAATATAGGGCTACAAACACAACTTAAATTATTATTTTCAGGACTTACATATAATTTTTATTTTTGGTCGATAGAAAGCTTTTAACTTCTACTGTTAAAAAGATTAATCTCCAGAAAATATATTATGAAATATGCATGCACACATTATTTCATATGACAACTTACCGTTATTAGTATATATCTACACAGATTTTTACTAATAAAAAAAAGTAAAGTAAAATTCAATCATGACTTTTTAATTAAATATTTTTATTTGTATCATTAGTTGTTTCACATCTTCTAACGAGGGGTTGTCTTTAATTTTCCTCAGCAGACTGTGAGAGCTACATTTTAATTGAGTGTGGGCTGCAACACACTGGCCTAAGCTATTAGAAACTTGAGCGACATTTAAAAATGTTTAAAATTAAATTTTAATATATTATGTGTATTCCAAGCTTTGGTGGGTGACCTGGTGGTCTAAGGGTAAGGTGTCGGACTTCTGTAAAGGGATCCGGGTTTCAATCCTAGGTCCCGGCACAGATTTATCTGATTACCAAACCCTTCCTTCACCTCTGACAAGACGTGTATTAATCACAACTTGTGAATGTGTGTAATGCCAGGCCTCCACCGTGGTTCGGAGCCCACTTTAAACTGTAGGTCCTCCATTTCATCTCACAGTCACCCTACCATTACATATTAGCGTAAGTGCGTACAACCCGAACGGTTAGTAAGATACCGTGCTAATAATAATAATAATAATAATCCAATCTTTGGTTCACAAATGAATGATTACTCTTTACTCTTGCTTTGAAGTGCGAATAGTCTAATGTAGGAGTATATAACAAATATTAGTAGTCCCAGGTATTTTTTTAGACGGTGTGAGTTATCGATATTAAATCATCTAAATAAGGTCATACCAGTGAATCCTCAGAGGTGTGAAAATTAGATAATATAAGTTGATCGTCATAGCCCCATACAAATGCAATCGATAAAAACAATGAGCGGTAAAATTGGTTCCCCTTTCACAAATATTGTTTTATTGATGGGTCTGAAAGAATTTGTCTCCTTTTCTCTCTTGTCGATTAATTTTTTTAGTACTTCGTTATTTAATATCGGTCCAGGTGATTCCCGCATATGTACTAACTAAGCTAATGAGGTAGGAAGCAGGTAATTCGGTTTAATTGATGAGTAACAATAATTATTGTAGGAGTGTGACACTAATAAAAATAACATTTCTTTTAGGTGTGTGATATTAATAAAAATAGCACTTCTTGTAGGTGTGTGGCACTAATAAAAATAACACTTATTGTAGGTGTGTGGCACCAATAAAAATAACATGTCTTGTAGATGTGGGGCACTAAAAAATATTACTTTTTGTAGGTGTGGGGCAATAATAAAAATAACACTTATTGTAGGTGTGTGGCACTAATAAAAATAACACTTATTGCAGGTGTGTGGCACCAATAAAAATAACATGTATTGTAGATGTGGGACACTAAAAATATTACTTTTTGTAGGTGTGGGGCAATAATAAAAATAACACTTATTGTAGGTGTGTGGCACTAATAAAATTAGCACTTCTTGTAGGTTTGTGGCACTAATAAAAATAAAACATTTGTAGATGTGTAGCACTAATAAAAATAGCACTTCTTGTAGGTGTGTGGGACTAATAAACAGAACACTTCTTGCGGGTGCGTGCCACTTATAAAAACAGTACTTTATGGTTAGACCAAAATCTGAAACTTCAATGTTAATGTGGAGATAATTAGTTTTCTGCCTAATCTGGGAAAATTCCAAATCACGCCAATTCTTCTACTGCAAACACAGTACACACCTTTAATTGGTGTTACAAAAGAAACTCGCACATTATAAATTAATAACAATGCGTATAACCCGAACGGGTAGTAAGACGCGGTGATAATAATAATAATAATAATAATAATAATAATAATAATAACAGGAACACTTTAACAACGGGTTTGCATTCAGGCCTGGATTCAATGGAGGACGACAGGGCACTCACGAATCAAGGTATCAACCACCGTTGTAATCAAATAAAGTTCTCTTTTGGTTCTTTAGATTGCATTCGTTGTAAAATCTAAAATAACTGACATAAATGTTATTTATGTCTGATTTACAAACTAATGGCTAATTTTTGTTTAAAGAATATCTCTTTTATTGTGATGACAATATTTCCTTATTTAAATAACATATTTAACATTGAGATTCTAACAGTAAACTATGTAAAGATAAAATGATAATGTCATAGCATTGAAAAGAAAAATATTTGTTTAATTTTAGGGCATACATACGCTTTGGTCCGGCTTGTTAGATCATTAAAACTGTACCCGTGATATGTTCTTCCTAACTCTGTTCCCATTTGTACTATAACACATAGGATTTGCTCTACATACCTCTTATAGGAATGTATTCCCAATTAAAGTTCTACTGAGTAATGAGAACATATCACAGGTACCGTTTGAACTAACTATGCCTACCCTGAAAACACTTCACGGCACGCCACTGATGAAAACCAACAACACTGTAGGCATTAATTATATGCATAAAATGAATAGGTATCCAGTTGTAAAACAAACACACTTCAAGTCCTTCTTTTATTTAAATGGCTTAGTACCTTACGATAAGCTCATAATGAGTTCGGAATAATTCAGCTAACGGAATTGTTTATCATTATTTATTTGACCGTTAACTTCGGTGGTCTTGGGATAAAGTGCTTGTCTAGGGCCCCGATGTGCATGGGTTCAACCCCAACCAGGATCGGCAGATTTTTATTGAGCGATAAAAAATCCGTAGCACAACTTCCTTCGAAGGGAAAGTAAAGTCGTCAGTCCCATGTCGATTGTAGCGTGTGAAATAACCCTGGAAGGTATGTGATAATTCCTTTTCCAGAAAAATTGATAGGCTCTTTCAAACTCGTTCACAGAAATTTTCATGAGATGATATAATTATTCGGTTCAGAAAATGCACGTTAAACACTTTAACTAAATGAAAAATTAAATGTATCTGACCTGAATTATTATTTATTTTGCATGCTATTATCAAAGCAATTATAAATTAATTAATATAGAAGTATATTTTTAATCAGTCACCATTTGGTCATAACAAACAAAAGAATAGCAAATAGTGCCTTCAAAGAGGCCCATTGTGTATTTTTTGCACAAACCTAAAATCTGCCTCGCTCATCCAAACTACATAAAAGTGAAACCTACTCAATGAAAGAAATAAAACAAATTACAATTATAATTTTACCCTCCCATTATAAATAGAGCAAAATTGTTTTAAGCTTATTATTATATAAAACCCTAGGAAAATGTCGGTAAAGAATTTAATAAACAAATTTAATGCTAGCTTATTATAATTATTACTATGAATTATTATTTTTTTAGCCACACGTCTTATTAACTGTTTAGGTCGTACACGTAAAATTTAATTAAATTGAGTCTTCATTACAGACTAATACTTATACCTGATAAAATGGGACTCAACCTAATTGATTTTAGGGCAAATATGACACAATAAGAAGCCAGGCCAGTCCGTTAATGTGGATCAGAGACATCTTCATCACGATAAATGTTAAATAATTAATCGATACCACAATCAAGAGAGGGTTAGAAAATCATTCGACCGTTTGTCTCAATAGCATTGTGAACAAAGCTATTATTTATTGTTTATTTTTTGGCACCGCGTCGAGCCGTTCTTGCTATAGGCTTATATACTAATTACGCTAGTGCGTTAGAGATTAAGAAGGCTATATTTAGAAGAAGTGTACCTGCATTTGCGCGAAGGTAGAGGGAAAAACAATATTTAAAAAACTCAGTTCACCTGACCGAGATTCAAACCTCAATATACCCGTCATCAGCATTCTAGTCCAACCAAAGCTATTATGTGTGGTGTTAAAATTCAAACAGATTAAAACTCACATTACGTATAGCTTAACAATACAACTAGAGATACAATAAGATCCAAACAAAAGTTTAAAAATTCAATATAAATTTAAAAGAATGTGTACAAGCTTGTCTCAAATTCCTAACAATCAAAATGCAGTAGAGGTAGACTAAATTAGACATATAAAAGGCACAATACATTTTTGGGGTATATTCGAGAGAAATTCATTCAATTTTAGTGATTCATATTCCTAATTCAAATATTAAAAGAAATTTAAAAAAAGTCTTGATTACCGATCAAAAATAAACAAAGAACATTACAATACGTTTGTAAAAAATTTGGCACACTTATACTAGTGCAGTGTTTTGGAGCCTTTAGATTTAAACTCAAAATGAAGCCATATTTTTAGAAAATGTCTTTAAAATTAAATTTTGTATTTTGTTAATTTTCTAAAAAAGAAAACTCAAATAAATGGGATTAAAATAGCTTTTGAGCTCAAATTGTTTGTAAGAAATATCATAGCCCATTTCGGTGATCACAAGGCCTAAGGCATCACTATCGCAATAGACTGGCCTGCTCATGACGGGGAGAATGGGGTTAGAATCCCAGTCGAGTGTACTAAAGGTGGTTTTCCAAAAGGTTTTCTTCTCTCCCTACAGGCAAATGCGGGTACACTTTTTTTAATTCAGACTCCACATCCTTAGATCATTGGAGAAATGAGTACATATGCGTATAACTCAAAAAAGGTAGTCAGGCACGGTTCTAAAAAAAAGGAAATTATAGTAACATAATAATTACAGTAACTTTTTACCCCGCTTCGGTAACCACGTGGTCTAACGTGCTACTCATGTGATAGGCCTGACTGCCGAGGACGGCGATCGATCCCAGTCAGGTGTGCTGAGGGTGTTTTTTTCATAAATGGTTTCCCACTCCACGCAAATGCACGTGTATTTCCTCTAAATTGAGTCTTACTAATCCCTAACCCATTAGGGTAATTAGTACTTAAGCCTATAATCCGAATGGGAAGTAAGACGCGGTAATTAAAAAAACTGTTTTAAAAACAAAACTTTTGCTAAGCCAGTTGTCAGAACAGGGACGCACTCATGGGGTGGGCGGGGTTTGAGGACTGATGCTCCCCTAGCTGAAGGCTCTCCCCCAGAAAATTAAGGATATTATAAAAATATGATTAACATTATGTTCCGTCAATTAAGTAATTATATTTAATATAAAAGAGGTTAAATGTATGCAGTAATTAGTGCTTTTCAAAGGAATACTTCTTTCTTTGGATTTTTAATTCTAATGCAAATTTTCACTTAAATGAAATCACGACCTGTGATACCGTAATATTTTCTAGAAATGGTTAAAGTATTTACTCTTCCTTTGTACATAGAGTTTTGAAGTGGGTACAGTAATTTCAATTATTATTTTAGAGCAATTAAGTAAACACTATTGTATCAGTAAGAGGGGAAGAGACAGTTGAGATATTATTATATGCATCCCCTCCCCTCCACCAACTGAAAATCCTGGGTGTGAATAAGAATATGTAAACACAGCCCTGTTAACCAATGGCGTACACAGTGACAGAGGGTAGGCCGAAGATCCAATTTTGGTACAAATAAACTCAAAAACTACCATTTGCGTCCTTTGAAATCAAAATATTTTTCCCGCCCCCCGGAACCCCACTTTTTAGGTGGCATTGCTGATTCTCTCTCAGTCTTAACCCCTTACTTCAAATCAAAGTTTTCAAATATTACAGTAATTGAAATATATATTGTTACAATTATGAAAATTATTATGTAAAATCCCCCCCCTCCCCAGCTCAAAATTCTGGGTGCGACCCTGGGTCAGACTGTATAAAAATATGGTTAAATTACAAACATATCTATCTATCTACACTTTGTATTTTCACGATGGCACCCTGCTAATCTACATTTCAGAATTGATGCATTTCTCCCTAGCACTACTGAAATATTTCACCATTTGTAAAGTTACCCCGCCTATTCCATGCCCTAGCTCCATTCCTCTTTCCGTTNCCCCCCACTCCGCCATCCCCTTAGCCGCACGTGTTGTGCTGCCTGTTAATAAGGTCAGCCAAACCCTATAGCCTATATCGCCTTTTGGCGCTGGGCCACGTCGCAACCTGTAACTGCGATGCTTCGACACGACAATGCACTGAACGACAAGTAACACACTTTCACTGGTTAGGTGGATCGTCATCTAAAACGACGTGGGCTCTGGAATCTAACTTGCATCTTCATCATCATTAACCCATTAGTGTAAATATATGGACATCCCGGACGGGTAGTAAGACGTGGAGCATGGTACTATTCTACGCAGATGGGAGGATAGCATTAGAATGGGCCTGAAAGATATAGGGTTTAATGAGATGGACTGGATAGAATTAGCTCAAGATAGAGAGAGGGTGTAATGAGGTGGACTTGATAGAATTAGCTCAAGATAGAGAGAGGGTGTAATGAGGTGGACTTGATAGAATTAGCTAATATAGGAATAGGGTGTAATGATGTGAACCGGATATTACTAGCTCAAGATAGGGGTAAGGTGTAATGAGGTGGACAGGATATAATTATCTAAAGATAGGAATAGTGTGTAATGAGGTGGAATGGATGTAACTAGCTCAATATATTTGTAAGTGGCTTACTTTTGTAAGTGGGTCAATTTACTTTCGAGTTCCTAATACCATAAAGCAAGTAATGGCATTTCACTATCGAATTACTTGTACCTTCGACTCACACTAGTCCGCCCAATAAATTAAAGTTTCTCCTCCAAACAAATTAAGGGAGGAGCTAACTTTGACTATATGTTAGAGCACTCTGGCATAAGTGTTCGTCTAAACGTCTCCAACTTTACTCTTCTTGTTACATCCCTTGAACCATCCCACTTCACTCTCACATCATTTAAATTACATAAATAGGAAATGTGTTCAATGAAATACTGTCATTCACCCCCCCTCCTCCTTTTTTTTACGACATTTATTTACGAATATGTCTTATTTTATTTTGAAAGGCGTTTATGGTATTTTACTAAGCACTGAACTAATTCGATTTAAAAATCAACATTTTTTGAATACACTGTATCTTGAATAACATCATAAGTGAACATAAAAACATTGTTTTTAATATATTTCGTAGTAAATTGTGTAATATTTCAAAACAATCTAATTTGTAAACCTTGTAACTCAATTTGCATATGGATCTATTGTGAACCGTTGAGGGTGCTGAGTGCAGGTAGAGCTAATTTGTGGTGGTCCAATCCCCACCCAAACACATACGTCATCCTAATTGCAGCCAGAGCACTGTGGCTCGATTCCCGGCTGGTATCTTGGATATTTTTTTTTTCTTAGGGGGAATGATCCCAACTGTCACCAGGGCTTGAATAATTAGGCTTACGTCATGTTAAGACTCACACCGGCTCCACAACTTCATAATTAAGTGGGAGCTGAATTGTATCTATTCTGAATGGTCTCCATTCAAACATCTATTAAACAAGCACCACAAATAAAATGTCTGATTTGTATCCATTCTTATAATATCCACAAAATCCTGAATTTTATCCATTCTGTATGGTCTCCATTCAGACATTTTCTTAAACAAGCACCAAAAATAAAAAGTCTGATTTGTATCCACTAGAAATAATTGCATTATATCCACAAATTTCTGAAATGTATACATTCTGACTTGTATCCATTTAATTGCGGCTCCACTTGTCTGATGGGTGGCAGCAGCAGACACACTCCTTAACTCATTCTGTGCTTACTATAGAGCAGTACTATCACTATGTTAATATATAAAAAATATAAATACATATATGTGTTTCTTTTAAAAGAATAATAAAAGGGTACCTTACAAAATAATGATTGATTTTTAAAAATAATTATTATCTAGTTTAAAATTGCTTCGTGGGGAAGCATTTTATAAAATAAATTATTATTTTAAATAGTTTGAAAAATGTAATATTTCAGGATCCCGAAATTTCATGAAAAATGTGTTGACGCCTGAAAGATTAAGTTCCGTTGGACTCGTTTTTAATGTTAAAAGTTATAGCTACTGCCTATTAAATATTTTGGTGCCATGTTGTGACATTCTTTGAATATTCATGTTATAAAATAATAATGTTCTCTTGTGATTGATGAGAGTTTTGTTGATTTGTTAAGATTATATATAATTTATCTTACAATATTAATTTTGTTATCATTGGAGCTTTGTTTTGTTTCTGTGAGTAGAGATGGCAAAAATATACATAGGATGAAAAAGAAAAATCAGGAATCCCGCTGTCTTTGTATACCTACTATTATAGCAATTAACATAAGTCCTTAACTTATATGCTTGCTGGTACATAATCACTTTTAACCATAATCTCAAGAATTCCCTTCAAATCACAAGATGAATTTTATTATATAATAGTTAGAAGCAAAGATTTTCATTTTTAAACACTGATCTCCCTCTGGTTTCCCTTCAGATGGATAAACGGCTAGGCATTTCTACTCATAGTAGGCCTAATGTGGATCAATTTACATTATCTGGACATATAGCTGTTGCGGAGAGTGGTAATTATAGACACTTTTTTGGGTTTTTTCAATCAAACTTAAACAAAACTAGCACATAAAACGTATATCTGTGTTCAAGTTGAGTATGATGGCCTATAAATAAGATTTCTTACTCCAACCTCCACTCAGGTAGGCTATACCTACATTGTAAACTGATGAAATTATCTGTAGATAATAGGATATGACACTTTAACACACATATGCAGATTAAAAGCATACAATTACAAAGACATGGTTTCTTTATTGCCATGCCCTGTGTGAGATATGACCTAGTTTAATCTTTGCTTGGAGTGCGTGCTAGTTTTGCGTTTGCAAAAGTTTAATAAATTGGCGTTGTTAAAGTAGCTACTGCTGGCAACTTGTCATACTATAGTATTTAAATACAGGGTTTCCAACATTATGATACTAGCGTTAATTAAATATAAATAAATATTTGTGTATAAAACAAAAGACCATATACACAAGTATATTAACTAATGTTTATAAAAATAAGTCTAATAATTTAAAATCCATGTTTAGGATCTTAAAGCAATAATACATTAAGTAAAAAACTATATTTTTATATTAACATAGAAATAGTACTGATCTCTAGTAAGCACGGAATGAGTTAAGGAGAGTCTCTGCTGCTAACATCTTTCAGACAAGTGGCACCGCAATTAAATGAATACACATCAGAATGGATACAATTCAAGATCATGAAATACAAATATTTCTAGTGGATACAAATCAGGCGTTTTATTTATGGTGCTTGTTTAAGAAAATGTCTTAATGGGGACAATTCAGAATGGATACAATTAGGATTTTGTGGATATTTTGAGAATGGATACAAATCAGACCTTTTATTTAAAAACTAGGGATCCGCGAAAATATTTTAGGATATTTAGGGGGCCACTAATAATAAAAGGTTAAGAAACACTTCCTTAGACCATACCACCACTTAAGTGGGTAGTAATATTTTAAAACTGGATGCTACACCAGGGATCGATTTCTAGCTTCATATGTAGTACCTAACCTTGAATAAATGTTTGAATATATTATTATCTAGCTGGCCAACTATATCCAACTAACTCTTTGATGGAACTTAAAAATTCAAGTCCACCAGATCGTTAACTCTCCATTCAACCCTATCCTGAGACACCTCCATCCAATACCTTACCTGACACAAACCCTCTTACAAATATATTTTCACATCCTCCCATCAACGTGTTTGTCTACCAAGTGATTGCGTTTCTTCAGGTTTCCCAACTAAAATATGGTGTACATGCTGGCCATCACCATGACCACCCTCCCTCCACCTGCTCGCCTTAATTATTCTAAATATGTTTGGAGATGTTTATAAGCTATGAAGTTCTTCACTATCTAACAATAGGTTTATATACAAATTAATTTGTATCAGTCCATGTAAATGTGTTTATACAAAAATGGTTCAATACAATGGTCACCTATTAGGGAACATTTTAAGGACTTGCCTACCTGTGACGTCATGGCAGGTTGAGATAAGGTTTCCCATGCTTATACATTTACGTTTTATTCAGTGATTTTTAAAGATATAACATTGAAATAAAAACCTTAATTCTAAAGATCGTCCCACAGTGTCACAAAATTATTATTTTTATCTTGACGTAGCCTTTTTATATACTTATTTATTTTATAAATCTTTTGCAACTCGGACTATTTGGCATAGTCACAAAAATTACCTATAGGAGTCTTCCTGCCAGGATGTAGATTAAAGTGGTAGCATATGTATATCTAGAAGAGGAAACAAGAAAAATGTAACTTTAGAAACAAGTCAATGTTTTCAAGGCGTAAATAGTAGAGTGAGTGTTTATATTCGTCAGGGGGAAAGGGGAACTACTATCAGTAGATAAACAAGAAACCTAGCAGGATTAACTGCTCATTTTCTTTCCTCTATATTTCTTACATACGCATATAAGTGTAATAATGCTTAGAGTGCTTAGATGCCTCACCTTTAGAAGAAACCCACTTCGCAAAATAGCTTCGAAATCTCCAAGTAGGCAACGACATTAGTACATCTCTATAGCACATACAAGAAGAATTATTTTGAGAAAGTTGGAATAGCAGTTGATATTGGTTGCAATTTTCCTATTTTAATTCTCCACCCCCATTATGTAGGGCCCAGTTTGTTTTATAACCATGAATTTGAAATAAATATCCCAAGTCAATGTAAAAACCACTGTAGGTAAAGAGTTTTAGTTAATAAAGATAAAATTTCAAACACAGTTTAGCAGTCATTATTTTGAAATGATATAGTTTTATCATTGTTTAAGTTAAATATTTTCTTAAATCATACAGTACATATTTTTCATAGTTCACCCCTATCCCATCTTTTTCAAATATCTCTACACAGGAGAAATTATTCTGGATGAAAGTATCTGTTTGCAATATTGTCTCCTCTGACAATTTCAATGCATTCGCTACCTTCAATTTAGTTTCACTTGTGTCATAACCTGTTATGGCATAGGTGAAAAAAATAACGTTTCCATCTCACCTGAATTATTGTACAATACGTGTATTTTTACAAACGGGTGGTTTGAAAATAAAAACCTATTATATTGGTCCTTTAGGAGATAGTTATTTTTACATTCATTACTTTTTCCAGGCTGGGCAATTTTTTATTCACGCCACTACTGGCTTGGTTAGGCCTGTCGTACGTACCCTTAGGAGTTAGTACCATCAATATTTTGAGTATATCTTTGTGGATTTTTATTGTAACAAGGTCTACCTGGCAGTCTAGGGGTAAGGTGTCAGACTTCTGTGCTGTGGGTCCGGGGTTCAATCCTCGGTCCCGGCACAGATTTATCTAATTGCCAAATCCTTCCTTCAACTCTGAGGTCAACTTCACTTAATTTAAATTGAAAAAATAGTTTTACCAACTCAAATAAAGGCGTAGTTTCCCCCAACCCCTTTATTTTACATCGCTGGCATAAATCAAATAGAACATTTAAACCACAGTCTCTATTTTATAGCTTATCTGATAATGCAAGAACTAATGTAATGAGAACGTACGCCCTCTTACGCCCTCCTATCACACCCGTTAATCCCATCTTCCGAAGTTTGAAAGTCACGTCGAACACCTTTCGAAAAGGTATGTCCAACATTATTCGTTTGAGAGAATATTTTACCTCCTCTATCTATATTAGATCGGGAGAAATAATTGTAATGTATGACTTAAGGGGGAGGGCTATGTTTGGGGACACTTTACCCCTCTCCTAGAAAATCTTTTTTAATAAATTTAATTCCTAATTATAAGAGGAAACTAGTTTTAATTTTAAGTTTATGAGTGTGCTGGTGAATTGGGCACCATTGATTATAAAATAAGGATTTGTAGACAGGTAGGTTTGGAACTTTATAGTAGAACTAGACCCTTCCCCCTCCACTCCCGCCCCCCCCCCAGCATCATTATTTTCAACACACATATTGAAGAATCATCATAGGCTCTACCATATTACCATATAATATGAGTGACTATCGACATTTTTATGAGGAATAAATTAAATTTTCAAAATAAAATATTGCCTATGTTACTCGCTGATAATGTAGCTTTATATTGGTGAAATACTTTTTAAAATCGGCCCAGTAGTTTTTGAGTTTATCCATTACAAACAAAAAAACAAAAATTCAAATCTTTCCACTCTATAATATTAGTGTAGATGTAGATATCCATTGGAAATAAATACTATAAATTGCCAACAGACTTCAGTTCAGTATTCCGTACAGTATTTCCGAGAAAAATTTAATTCTTGATGAGAGGGGGAGCAAGTTAGGTTAGGTTATGTTGACTTACGTTACAAAATCCACCTAGGGAGGGAAATCAAACAAGGTATTACAAGTTAGGGGTGCCCAGTCCACCTTGCGAGTGGGGTAAATTTTGGTGGTAGGTAGCCTGGGCTCAAAAGCAGTGCCCAGTCCACATTGTGGGTGGAGTAAATGTTGTTGGTATGTAACCTGGGCTCTAAAGCAGTGCCCAGTCCACCTTGTGGGTGGGGTAAATGTTGTTGGTAGGTAGCCTGGGCTCAAATGCATCGCCCAATCCACCTTCGCCTGTTTTTGGTTCATTGAGAAGTGGAAGGTCAATAAATGCATATTAGTAAAAAAAAAGTTAAAATTTTGAATATGCAATTGCGTTAAGCCTGAATTGGTAGAGAGAAGTGGCAAAAAAAAATCAATAATAACTAGATATTATATATATGGACACTAATTCACATTCAATAAAAATAATCCAACATGATTTTTTTATACATACATCCAATTTTAAACAAGTCAGTATAAATAAAACAAACGTGTAGTTAATGGACTATTTAATATCATTAAAATCAAATAAAAGAGAATATGCAATAAAATACAAACAATATTAATTGGTTCATAAAATTATAAGAAAAAAAGTAATTTGACATAAATAAATGGTTGTAAATGACATCAATGAAAATGCTTTGTTCTAATTATTAATAATCAAAACCTCTCTTCACCCCTGGCCGATCTCGCATCACCTCTAAGTGTCATGGCGCACCAGTTGAGAATCCCTGTTCTAATGTTTGATAGAAATGTCGTGTAATAAATACGACTCGTGAATTAATTGAGACAAAAGATGAGATCAAATCTCGCGGGCGTGCTATGGCTCAAGTCCAAGTTTATAAAAACACCAAACCTTCAACCCTTTTCTCAAATATGTCTTGGCCAACAGCAGGTTGAAATATTTAGTTCAAGCCCATACCATCTTCCTCATCTCTGAAATGGCTGTACACTCTTTGGCAGTATTTGGTACAGTCAAATTTTCATAGGAAAAGTCTTTTAAAAGATACACATTTTTTTTTTGTCTAAATTGATAGAAATACTTCTTTTTTTATATAGGTAATATAAATATTTGCTTCAGTATTCGAAGGTTCTAAATCGTTAGTCTCGCAATAGAATGGACTGTTGTTGATAGGGATATTGGTGTTCGAATCCCGAGCTGGTGTACTTTGGGTGATTTCCCCTATATCAGTATTCTCTCTCACTCCATACAAATTGAGATACACTCAATCTTAAGACAACATTCCTAATATCTAACACATTGGTGTGATTAGCAATTAGGAATATAACTTGAACTGGAAGTAAAAAGTTATGCTAAAAAATTGATAGGGGGCCACATCACAAATTGTATTGTCATTTGTATTTTCCTCCTCTCCTGTTTGTTCCCCTACTGCCAGATAGCTCCACACAGTAATGTTATGAACCCACTTAGTTTCTGTCCTTTAGGAATTTTTGATAGACTATTCCAGAGCCTTGATTCGATAAAATAGTCTATCAGAAACTGATAAACCTACAAAAACCTAGTGCGTTTGATTTTCTTGGGTGGATCTGTATGGCAGTAGGAGAACAAACCGGGTAAGATGAAATTACAAATGACAATGCAATTTGTGTTTTTACTCCCCTTAATAAATTATATCATTCACCGATATCTATTCCACGATCCTTTATCAGTTACCTTTCGTTTACTGGTCAATTAGTTCTTAATATCCACAAAAATATGTGATCATTTTTAAAAATTTAGACTGGAAAATCTCATCTTTTAACTGTGTTTGCAAGTCTATAAATGCAAGAGGTGTGTTCGGAAAGAAAGGGCCGATTGACTATTGAAAACTAAAAAGTCAAAATACATACATACATACATAATCAGGACGTTTTCTAAGGGGGTAGGCAAGAAACTGTTTATATGGCTCAAAAAAACAAATCTGTAATGAATCCATCCTCACTAACTTTCTCCACACTTCTCTATCCTTGCATACTCTCTTCACTTCAACAATATCCATACGCCAAGTCATATATGCTCTTTTATTATTAAAGCTCTTAATGCTTATCTTCTTCACACATTCATCTACCACATTTATCCCCATCTTACAAGGCCTACACCTTCCTTTTGATCCACACACTCGACCATCATATATTTGTTTCGTCACTTGACCTGCACTCATCTTCTCATCTTGCCCGAACCAACGCTAGACGAATCTTTCATATTGACCTATTCTTAGTTACCTATGTCCAACCACATTCGCCTTGCTCTAGTGTTTATCCTGACAAAGCCACGCTTCACATCCATACGCGGGACCCTTAACTCATTGTGGTAGTAAGAGGCGGTGATATAAAAAATTAAATTAATCTAAGTGCCCAATCTGAGTGACAATATCTCAGCAACCTAGTAGGTAGGCACCTTAACCCAATGGGCTGGTAACGTTAGAGACCAAGACAAACTGAGAACGCCTCTACCTTGTACCAATTTGGAGTCTCCCCGGCAGGCTAAGCCCCCGGGACCATTAGCGGTTCAAACCAGCCCCTGAGTGTCTCTGTCCGGTTTCAGTCCCATCGAGAAAGGGTCTCTTCCCATTCTCTGAAGGACTCCTATTATAATCCCTGTGGTATACATCAAGTAGCGAGGACAGAATATAATTGATTTCACGTCCCACTGTGATTGTCGTTGTCTTACTACCCGTCCGGGATATACACATATTTACACTAATGGGGTAGTTATGAGGAAGGTATAATAGTAATAACATGCTCCACGTCTTACTACCCGTCCGGGATATCCACATATTTACACTAATGAGGTAGAGATGAGGAAGGTAGAATAGTACCTTGCTCCACGTCTTACTACCCGTCCGGGATATCCACATATTTACACTAATGGGGTAGTGATGAGGAAGGTAGAATAGTACCGTGCTCCACGTCTTACTACCCGTCCGGGACATCTACATTTTACACTAATGGGGTAGAGATGAGGAAGTTAGAATAGTACCGTGCTCCATGTCTTACTACCCGTCTGGAATATCCACATATTTACAATAATGGGATAGAGATGAGGAAGGTAGAATAGAACCGTTCTCCACGTCTTACTACCCGCCCGGGATATCCACATATTCGCCCTAATGTAGATCTAGGATTTTGAATCACTGCCTAGTGTGCTGGGGTGCATTTTCCAAAAATGTTTACTCACAATCATACAACGCCAAAAATAGTTCATTTCCTCTAAATCCTACCGGTTTAATTCTGGAACTATTATTGTAAATATTTAGAGAGCCCGAATGATATTGTAGCTTAAGTAGATATTTGGTTAAAAATCACTGTTTATTTTTAAGATCCATGCTACCTCCACTCAGCCCATATTTTACAATATACTCTACTTTACGACCACGGGTGTATATTTTTTTTATCTATCACCACTTCTTAATGTTCATTCCGGTTGTGTGCTTAAATACTACTTAAGCTAAGTGATTAGGAATTGTTAAGGATGAATTTATAGGAAGTTAACCCGCATTTGCATGGATGTAGAGTGGAAAATAATTTAGGAAAAACTATCCCCAGTTCACCCTACCAGAGATTCGAAACTCAATTTCTCCGTCCTCGGTGGTCTAGCTCATCACGAAACTAACGCGTTAGCCAACTACGCCACCGAGGCATGTAACTGGGGTAATACACTACAATTCTATTTAATTTATCTTTATACATTATTGTGTTTTTCCCATTCAGTTAGCTGACGAATAACGATAGCTTAGAGACACCTAATGTGTTTCAAATCCAATTTACCATAATGGACTGTTGTTTTGTCTACTAAATGGAACAGCTAAAAAAACACAAAAAAACGTATCTGTGGGTATCCATGTCAGCCAGTCGTTTAATGACCCTTCGCCACCTGCTGAGTTGTTCTTCCTGTTCCCCTGATACCCTAATCTCTTCCGCCACTATCGTGATTCGTTCGCACTTCTTTTATGTGTCCATTATCACATTCTTCTTTGCCAAATGATGTGTGAGACATTTTTACTGCCTCGTGCTTTTGTCACATAACTACCGACACCAGCTACGAGTCGGCCATCAGATTCAGTAACCCTACAATCAAATAATCCTGGTTTCAATTTCGGTTTGACCCCAACGTAAAAAAAATAATAACTATATAAATTATAAAACTCGTATACATATTATGTGGACAAAAGCGTTAAATTCCTTTAGTCTGGTTTACCGGTGATAGGGGAGGTATGTATTCCGGGTGAACTTAAGAATGTATACCTACTTAAACTGTCTTCTCTATCCTCCCTACACAAAAATTCGGGGACATTTTCTTAGTGCACGTGAACGCAAACCTCTCAATCACTAGTAATCCATACATCAACCAGATCCATGTTTTGCCTAGGGGTCCCGGCCTCGATTCTCGGATGACACCTTGGGTATTTTTTCTCCATAGGGGAATCACCCTGTCACCAGGGTATGGTTATTTAGTCTTAAGCTAGGTTTAAGTGTTTCCACTGGCTCCACATCCTCATACTCACTATTACCCTCATACTCACTATCACCCTCATACTCACTATCACCCTCATACTCACTATCACAATCATCTCATCGGGACATGGAAAGAGCCTTCATAGAAAGAATGTACGATTAGTACATTCGGACGTCTCCTGGACAACGGTACATTAGTACGGGCTTATCTTTCCTCAAACTGGGCTACAGATCAATGTAGCCCAAACATACACTAATATAATATTATAGTTCATAATCTAATACAAAACGTATTCCTTTCATCTGTTAAGCACCAATGCAGGTAAATTATTATTACTAGCACCGCGTCTTACTACCCAATCGGTTTGTACGCAGTTACGCTAATGTGTAATGGTAGGGTGATTATGAGATGAACTGGAGGACCTACAGTTTAACGTGGGATCCGATCCACGGTAGAGGCCTGGCATTCCACACATTCACAAGTTGTGATTAATACACGTCTTGCCAGAAGTGAATGAAGGGTTTGGCAATCAGATAAATCTGTGCCGGGACCGAAGATTGAACCCGGAATCCCAGCAATAAAGTCTGTAATATTTCCCCTAGACCTCCAGGTCACCAATTCAAGTAAAATATTAAAATAAACTCTCTTTAGAATTTATTCCGTGGTCTAGGGGTCAGAGCTCCTGGATACAATTCCAGAGGTCCCGTCTTCTATTCCTAGCGCTTCCAGATATTTATGCGAAGAAGTGAGTCTGGATCGGGGTCAACTCCGCCTCGTGAAGACAAATGGGGTGATACTTGAATAAATAAGTAGCAGACATGATCTAGAAAACTGAGATTAACTGCCGGAAGAGTTCGTTGTGCTGGCCACACAACACCTTATATACTCAACATGCGACGGCCATTCGGTCAGTATATATCACGCCATGCAGTTTTAATATATAAACTTGTTTCCCTACTCTTTTTTTTGCCTTCTTAAGTAATAATACACTAAGTAACAAATAATTTGCAAAAAATTTATAATTGTTAATCTAAAATTGACAATGTAAAGTAATTTGTTAACATTCCATTAACCCGCTTAGGTGGCCGCATGGTCTAACGCGCTACTCTCGCAGTAAAATAAGCTACCGATGACGGAGAGATTGAGGTTCGAGTCTCGATCTGGTGTATTGAGGGTGATATTCATGAATGGTTTTCCACTCTCCTTACAAGCAAATGTGGGTACATTTCCACTAAATATAGCCTTCATAGTCCTTAAAACCATTAGCATAGTTAGTACATATACGTATAAACCAAACAGGTACTAAGACGTGGTGCTAATAATAATAAATTAATTTACTTAAGGTACTTAACGTTGAGGAGTATTTAATTATAACTCCCCATGTTATCGTGGAGAGAGAGTGGCAAATTATTCAGAAAATACAACCGGCCAAGATTTAAACCTAGAATTTCCCATCACTAGCAAATTAGATTGGATGAGCCTATGCCCACGTGCCCACTTATTTGGGTGGGAGTATTAGCTAAAAAAATGATATCCCGGACGGGTAGTAAGACGTGGAGCACGGTACTATTCTACCATCCTCATCTTTACCCCATTAGTGTAAATATGTGGATATACAGGACGGGTAGTAAGACGTAGAGCATGGTACTATTCTACCTTCCTCATCTCTACCCCATTAGTGTAAACATGTGGATATCCCGGACGGGTAGTAAGACGTGGAGCACGTTACTATTCTACCTTCCTCATCTCTAGCCTATTAGTGTACACATGTGGATATACCGGACGGGTAGTAAGACGTGGAGCACGGTACTATTCTACCTTCCTCATCTCTACCCCATTAGTGTAAACATGTGGATATCCCGGACTGGGTAGTAAGACGTGGAGCACGGTACTATTCTACCTTCCTCATCTCTACCCCATTAGTGTAAATATGTGGATATCCCGGGCGGGTAGTAAGACGTGGAGCACGGTACTATTCTACCGTCCTCATCTCTACTCCATTAGTGTAAATATGTGAATATCCCGGACGGGTAGTAAGACGTGGAGCACGGTACTATCCTAACTTCCTTATCTCTACCAAATTAGTGTAAATATGTGGATATTCCGGACGGGTAGTAAGACGTGGAGCACGGTACTATTCTACCTTCCTCATCTCTACTCCATTAGTGTAAATATGTGGATATCCCGGACGGGTAGTAAGACGTGGAGCACGGTAATATTCTACCTTCCTCATCACTACCACATTAGTGTAAATATGTGGGTAGCTATGATGGGTAGTAAGACGTGTAGCATGGTTCTATTCTACCTTCCTCATCTCTACTCCATTAGCGTAAATATGTGGGTAGCTAGGACGGGTAGTAAGACGTTTAGCATGGTACTATTCTACCTTCCTCATCTCTACCCCATTAGTGTAATTATGTGGGTAGCTAGGATGGGTAGTAAGACGTGTAGCATGGTACTATTCTACCTTCCTCATCTCTACTCCATTAGTGTAAATATGTGGATATTCCGGACGAGTAGTAAGACGTGGAGCACGGTACTATTCTACCTTCCTCATCTCTACTCCATTAGTGTAAATATGTGGATATCCAGGACGGGTAGTAAGACGTGGAGCACGGTACTATTCTACCTTCCTCATCACTACCCCATTAGTGTATATATGTGGATATCCAGGACGGGTAGTAATACGTGGAGCACGGTACTATTCTACCTTCCTCATCTCTACTCCATTAGTGTAAATATGTGGATATCCCGGACGGGTAGTAAGACGTGGAGCACGGTACTATTCTACCTTCCTCATCTCTACTCCATTAGTGTAAATATGTTGGTAGCTAGGATGGGTAGTAAGACGTGTAACATTGTACTATTCTACCTTTCTCATCACTTCGCAATCTAGAACCAGTCATTAATTTGATGATGTAGCTTAGTTCCTTCCTTAGCTGGAATAATCACGAATTCCAATCCTTTTTCCAGGAATAAGAGACAAGGAGATGTGCCATTGTTTACCGGTTTGCTCACTAATGGCAAGAAGACAGTCCATGACAGAACAGTCAATAACTCGATTTTAGTAGACGTGGGGCACAGGTCTCCTTCTGACTCAGCCCCACAATTAACTTTGGGTGGAAGGGGCCACGTCTTGTCACGTTTCCAAGATAACAACTTAAAAAAATAACTTTGACAAAAATTCGACATCAACAAAATGATGACCTACATTAAAATCAAACAAATTATATTCTCTTAATATTTGAATGTTATTTTTATTTGTCTTAAGGATTACTAGCCATCTAGGTTATCTGAATATGTTTTTATTATATTAGTAGATAGAATGAGATAGAATTTAGAGGAAACTTACTCTCAATTTTATGATTGGAGATGGGTTAACATTGTGCTTCAATAAAATGATCTCAGATGGGGAAATACCACTTTAAACCCATACACAAATTATAATTTTCTTTAATAGAAGAGTTTTTGACTTTGTTAATGAGTTTAAGCATTTAGAAAAAAATATTAACACGTAATATCGATATTGGAAAGGAAAATAAGGAAAGAATACAGTAGTCAAATGCATGCTATTACTTGGTCAATGAGTTGTTGACATTTGTCCTACTATCAAGAAATGTACAACTCAGAACATACAAAACAATAATTTCACCAATTGTTCCTTATGGTTGTGAAAAGTAGTATCTTACCTTACATGACAAAAACAAATTTAGCATTTTCGAAAACAAGGTGCAAAGGGATATATTTGGGTTAGAAAGGGATGAGACTACTGGGGAGTGGAGGAGGTTACATAATTATAAGTTACATACTTATACAATACATTGTGAAGATAATCAAGTCTCGTAAATTACGGTGGACAGGATATGCAGCGCGAATGGGAGAATTCTAGAATCCTGTTCAAAGTATTAACCGGAAAACCAATTGGGAAGAAACCATTGGCAAGACCTAAATAGACGAAATTTGGAGGCTAGCATTAGAATGTACCTGAAAGAGATAGGGTATGTAATTAGGTGGGTTGGATAGAATTAGCCCAAGATAGACACATTAATTACTTTTGAAAAGAAAGCAAATAATTTTTGAGTTCCTAGTGCCACAGATTTAGTAATAGATTGTTTAGATCAACGTGTATACACATATGGACCGTTGAACATTATCTTAAGGTCAAAATAAGTAAAATACATTTTACCGGTGTATTTATCCATTTGTCTGTATGGTGTTTGAAAGGATAAAAACACACTACATATAGAAAATTGCAATAAATAGAGCCCAATATTGTTGTATTCATTTTGTCCATTATTAGGTACGATGAATAGCAAAGAATAGCATTTATATTAAACTATAGTTAATTCCACCCAGTCCACCTCATTACACCCTATCTCTTTTAGGTCTATTCTAATGTTATCCTTCCATCTGCATCTAGGTATACCCAATGGTCTCTTCCCATTGGCTCTACCAGTCAATATCTTGAACACGATTCTAGTGTTTTCCATTTGCATTGCATGTTCTTCCTACCGTAACCTGAAAGATTTGATTACCCTAGCAATCCTTCTTCCTTGGATCAGAGTATTTAACTCATAAATATGTAATCTCCACCACTCTCCATTATCTTCATTACTTATTAAACCAGACTTTTCTTACGTACTTTGTTTATGAACATCCTAAGCTTATTCACATAATTTAAGGTAAGAGACCAATTTCATAACCATGAAGTTGATTACTCAAAGTTAGATTTAATAAAAATAATTTTGACTCTGGTAAATAAAGAATTGGCACTGAGTAAATAATTTTACATATATGGTTGAACTCTAAAATAACATTTGTCAACTTAAATGAATAATTATTGAGAAATAGTTTAAAAAAATAGGATCACACGCTTACAAAAAATAATCAGACTTACCCTTTTTTAAGGGAAGAGAGATATAGATTGGGAATTAAGACCATAACTACGTAAGACATCATAAGATTGCGTGAGGGATTGCATGATGGTGGAAGAATATTTGGACTGGAGGAGATTAAGAAAGATGTAATACGATGAAGTTATTTAAAATACAGACATTGATAAAGAGTGTTAATCAATAGCCACAGCAAATATTATTTGCACAGAATGTTCTACTATAGAGAACAAATACTATCCAGTTTATCTTTGTCCATACAGTCTACCTACAATAACTGTATACCTAAACTTGCTTAGTAAGGTTTTGGTTAAGTAATTTAAAAACAACTCCAATCTATGAAAAAAGAAATATTAGTGTCACGCGTTTTATTGTTCTCTGGGGCTATTCAAAGTTTACACTCATTTAAGAGCCCGTCTCACCCCACGGATAAAACCTAACTTAGGTAGGTAATACAGTTCTAACCAGACGTCTTAAGGGCCTATCTGACCCCACAGATAACACCTACTTAGGTAGGTAATACAGCCAGAACCAGACATCTTAAGAGCCCGTCTCACGCCACGGATTGCACCTAACTTAGGTAGGTAATACAGCTAGAACCAGACGTCTTAAGAGCCCGTCTCACCTCACAGATAGCACCTAACCTAGGTAGGTAATACAGCTAGAAACATACGTCTTAAGAGCCCGTTTCACCCCACAGATAATACCTAACTTAGGTAGGTAATACATCTTGAACCAGAAGTCTTAAGAGCCCGTCTCACCCCACAGATAACACCTAACTTAGGTAATACAGCTCTAACCAGACGTTTTAAGAGCCCGTCTCACCTCACGGATAACACCTAACTTAGGTAGGTAATACAGCTAGAACCAGATGTCTTAAGAGCCCGTCTCACCCCACAGATAATACCTAACTTAGGTAGGTAATACAGCTAGAATCAGACGTCTTAAGAGCCCGTCTCACCCGACGGATAGCACCTAACTTAGGTAGATAATACAGCTAGAACCAGACGTCTTAAGAGCCCGTCTCACCCCACAGATAACACCTAGCCTAGGTAGATAATGCAGCTAGAACAAGACGTCTTAAGAGCCCGTCTCACCCGACGGATAACACCTAATTTAGGTAGATAATACAGCTAGAACCAGACGTCTTAAGAGCCCGTCTCCCCCCAAAGAGAACACCTAGCTTAGGTAGATAATACAGCTAGAACCAAACGTCTTAAGAGCCTGCCTCACCCCACGGATAACACCTAGCTTAGGTAGATAATACAGCCAGAACCAGACGTCTTAAGAGCCCGTCTCACCCCAAAGAGAACACCTAGCTTAGGTAGATAATACAGCTAGAACCAGACGTCTTAAGAGCCTGTCTCACCCCACAGATAACACCTAACTTAGGTAGGTAATACAGCTATAACCAGACGTCTTAAGAGCCCGTCTCACCCCGAAGATAGCACCTAACTTAAGTAACAGTTCTATTCAGGTGTCATATTATAGTGTGATAACCTGTTTTCTGTTCTAAAAATAAACTTTAGAAACTAGTGAAACCGTTTCACCTTTTTTTTTAAAGTAAATACAGTACATTTAAATATAATTACTAAAAAAATTTTTTTTACTGATTCCATTTTAACCAAGGTCAAATTAAGAATGAGTTTTTTTTTACTTAGATGTGTTTTCTGGTTCAAACGTAGTATTGTATCTTATCTCACGGTTAATCGGCCCTGAGATAAGATTTTTTTTTCTCAGCATTGTATCTTTATACTCGGTGAGGATGGCGATACACCTTAAGTCCGTTCACTATAGGAGTTGTTTTCTGAAAGGCCTTTTTCCCTACCAGAAATCTATTGTATAGTAGAATATTAGTAAGAAAAAATACCTTTCAGAGATCAATTCCTACCGTCAATGGATATGAATTACAGGGATGAGTTTGGGATGACGGAGTATGAATTTAGAGGAAGTATATCAACATTTGTGTGGAGGGAGAATGGAAAACTATTTAGGTAAAACCACCCTATTTAACCCCGAACGGGATTATGTGCCCATTCTTTCTGCGATCGTAGGTCCAGTCTATTTCTAGAGTGATGTCTTAGAGCTTAGACCATTCGACCATCGAAGTTAGTTTAAGCTACAAAAACTTATATAAATTAAATCCAAGATATTTTTAGTTGTGTTATTTTATTTGACACTTTGGACACTCTCACATTGATTAATTTATGATTTTCCATTTAAATAAATATAATGTGACCTGGCGGTCTAGGGGTAAGGTGTCAGACTTCTGTGCTGGAGGCCGGTGTTCAATACTCGGTCCCGGTAAAGATTTATCTGATTACCAAACCCTTCCTTCACCTCTAACAAGATATCTTGTGAATGTGGGGAAGCCAGGCCTCCATCGTGGTTCAGATTCCACGTTAAACTGTAGGACTTCCATTTCATCTCACAATCACCCTACCATAACACATTAGCGTAAGTGCGTACAACCCGAACGGGTAGTAAGACGCGGTGCTAATAATAATAATATATATAACATCTGCATTCAAGAGAAGGAAAGCGTGCTCAGCATTTAACTCGATTGAAGTCCATTGAAATTACATATTGGAACTACACCACGCCTGTAATTAACAAACCAAATTCAATTTAAGGAACAGCTTCCATTCACGATTAATGAAGAGCTGTAGATGAATTCCTGATGAATCGTTACATAATTGCATTCGTTTACAATGCTTTAATTCAATACATCTTTATTTGTTATATTTTACAATAATCAGGGGTGTGCTAAGGTCTCTCTTTAAATGCAAAGCAAGGTCATCAGGTGTGTTCGAAATTAACTTTTTTAATGTAAAACGAAGTCATTACTTTAACTATTTAATTATTCAAATGCGAAGTGAAGTAATTAGGAGTGTGCAAAGTTAACTTTTTAAACGAAAATCTAGGTCATTAGGGGTGTGCAATGTAAACTTTTAAAATGAGAATCTAATTCTTTAGGAGTGTGCAAAATAACTTTTTTACATATTAAGCGAACTCATCTTTTTTTTTAATGCGAAGCGAACTTATTAGGCATTCGTAAAGTTTGCTTTTTAAATGCATTTATAAAGTTAACTTTTTAAATGCGAAGTGAAGAAATTAAAGGTGCGCAAATGAACTTTTTTTAATGCGAAAAGACATGTTAGATTTTTTTTCTCGTATGGCATACATTACGGGGAGGGACTTAACATTCTGGTTCTGTCACCTGTACGTAGACTATTTGTCGCTCTAGGGGCATAGAACGTTGCCCAGGGTACACCATAGGAGGTTGTCGAGACGTCGTACCCGTAATGAGATGATGTGACAATAGTTATTGTGGAGTTGTGGGGCCGGTGTGAGACTTAACCTTACTCAAGCCTAATTATCCAAACTCTGGGAAACGTTGGGATAATTCCCCTTAAGGAAAAATACTTAAGATACTAGCCGGGAATTGAACCCGGGAACTATAGACTCATAGTCAGGTGTACTGACCCCTAGGCCACGGGGCCGTTAGAAAGGGGTGGGGTTGCCAGTGTCTAGTTTTGAATTCGAAGCAAAAATCAAGCAAAACTTTAACCATGCGAAGTAAAATCAAAACTGAAGCATAAAATAATATTTTTGTTTATGTCATTAGTTATTTAACTGACCAATAAGTTCATCTAGTCAATGCCTGGATCACGATCATCTTAACATTCACGTAACGATAACTTGATGTTCACGTAACGTAGTGTAACGTAAAGGTTTTCCTCGTGTTTTTAAATGGAAGCCTTAACGATGAACTTACTTTAACGTATAGGCCCTATTTAACTTAAAAGTTGTCCAAGGTAGAACTTTCACTTTGATTGAACATTAAGTGAATGTTAAATGAAGGGTACCCCGTGTTCTAGCCAGTCAATCATATTGCGAGCCACGTCGCCAAGGTTTTTTAGTACTTCATTTGTTTGTTTATTGTATGTAGATTAATTCTTAGGTACAGTTTTTCTACGTCTCGCGAACTCAAAACCTTCGTAACCTCTTGTTATACTTTATTCTGTACATCCAAATGAACAAGTCCTAAGAATAGTGGGTGAGAAGATAACCATTTTGGATGTGATTCTTTGGTACAAAGCAAATTTGATCAGACACATCCTTAGGAGGAATTGACTTCTGCACGCAATCATAAAAGTAAAGTTTGAGGGAAAGAGGAGCCTAAGAATAAGGAGGATTCAGATATTGGATGACTTTAAGGAAAGAAGAAAATTTTGGGAGCTGAAGGAGGAAGCGCATTGATGGTCTAAGTTCACAGACAAAAGGAATGGACCTGTCGTAAGAAAGAATGCCTGGTAATAATAATCATGTAAGCTTATATTGCAAGTACTTGCAGCCTAATCAGCCCTAAATGATTGGGTTTCATGTTAATGAACAAATTGTTTTCAAATAGTCCAAATCTATCGTCTGTGTTTTCATCGAATCGCTTATATTAAGTTACGTGAATCCTTAGCATACACAAGCTTCTTTACATAAAAAAGGACGCTAAGTGAACTTTAAGGCCCTTGGCCCTGTCGATTGCAAGTCTAAGACCTATTTTGAGGGATGTTGGTTGAAAGGTGTGGTGTGGCTTCACAACCGACTAAAGTATCCTTCCGCACCAACAAGAACAGATGGATCACTGAAACAGTAGCTAGCTACCGGACAGGTCTTGCGGGAAAATCACATATTCGAAAATATCAGCTTTCTCGAGAACGAGTGAAATTTTTATCGTAATATTTTCTACACCTCTTCTAAGATAGTGAATAAATGTTTATTAGGTGTGACATTTTCTTATTTTTCATTATTAAGACGGCAGTTTTCTATTAAAGAATGTCAAAATTATTGATATTTGATCACTGTTAAAATTGTAGAGGAGGTGTGTATATGAAAAATACATTTTAATCAACATGCTTCTATTCTTGAACAAACCGTGTGCGAAAAGAAAATTTCAAAACAATAAAAATTCTTGAAGATAACCATTTGTTCCCAAATCTCTGCATTTTCACGCCAAATGAAAAAGGCCAATTGCCTTAAGTTGATTGTGATCCTGGCATAAAGAGAAAAGTTTTAGTACAAGTTTTAGATTTTAAAAAAAACAAGCACAATATGTTATTCTATGCTGACATATTGGAATCTATCTATGCTTAAGTTATAGTAGTCATTTAATGACTTTTCTATGTTTAAATATTGTTTAGTAGTTGTTCTAAAATTAATATTTTTTGAAATATGTTTATATTTAATCAAATATTTCAAATCTGTTCAGAATATATTGAAGTTTTCTTATTCCTTGGATATGTTTTGAATATGCGAAGGTTATCATGAATGTTGAAGTTGAAGCGATGGAGGTGACCCGCCTCAGTGGCCGCATAGTCAAAGGCGCTATTTTCACAATATACAAGACTGCCAATGACGGGGAAATCATTGTTCGATCCCGGTCGGGTGTACTGAGGGTGTATTTTCCTGAATGGCTTCTCCCGCTTTCTCTCTCTTTCTCTCCACGAAAATGTGGGTACACTCCGTATAGATTCAACCTTCATCAACCCTAACTTATTAGCTTAATTAGTACATAAACATATAACCTTAATGGATAAAAGGGCGTGGTGCTAAAAATACATGAGATGTCTTGTTATCTTAATTATTGAAAAACTATTGTGTTACATACAATGACTTACGATACCAGAAAAATCGAGACAAGAGATTAAAATACTCTTCCTCAAGATAGAAAATACGTTACCTAAAACCACGACACGAGTTTATTTACATTCTCACCTCACGATTTATCTTCCCCCCTTACCTCTTTCCCACATTTCCCCCCTCAATAAATCCCAATGGATTGAAATCCTCCCAAGAAAGTTCGCAGTTTCAAGTGTTATCGTGTTGCCGCGTTGATGTCCTGCCGGATACAATGTTGTCTTCTAGTCGGGCACAATTGCTGTCGCTTAAAGTGTCTCTCTCAGAAGACGTTACTAGAAGCGTGCTTCAAATCTAAATCTACGTATTTCATTTTAGAACGGACGTGGCATTTCCTTGTCCTAAAGAGGAAACACATGGT
>CABFOW010004061.1:28459-62468 GCA_902141385.1 Timema californicum | reverse complement strand
ATATATAATTCCACACGTGTATATATATATACTACAAGGACACGTTTAAAAAATATATTTCCAGAAAATACAAACATTTAGAAAAAATCAATCAAGTTTTATTTAAGATTTAAAAGAAAATTATATTTTAATCACTTATTACAAAATTATTTGAACACAATATTATGATTTTATCGATATTAATATTAATAAAAGTGACCACTGTGGATCCCTTGATTTGATGTATGAATATATTAACGGGTTTTGATTAACTTTTCTAATCGTCGAATATTATCTATAGCACTGTGTTTCTACTAAGGTCCAATTTTCATAGAAGGATCCTTTTATTGACAGCTAGAAAAGCTACTAGATTTATTATTATGTATTCATACGTATAGTTTATGTGATCTGCGGTTCTCACTTTTGTTTAAAATTATCAATACCTATAAAATAAAATTATACAGTAAAAAAAATTTTTTTAACAAAAATAAAGGTTGTTCTTTCTAAAATACCCTTTCTATAAATAATGTGGCTGTATCTTTAGTATCTTGCGAAATATGTTAGTTCTTTCTAAAATACCCTCTCTATTAATAATGTGGTTGTATCTTTAGTATCTTGCGAAATATGTTAGTTATTTCTACAATACCCTTTCTATTAATAATGTGGTTGTATCTTTAGTATCTTGCGAAATATGTTAGTTCCTTCTAAAATACCCTTTCTATTAATAATGTGGTAGTATCTTTAGTATCTTGCGAAATATGTTAGTTCCTTCTAAAATACCCTTTCTATAAATAATGTGGTTGTATCTTTAGTATCTTGCGAAATATGTTTTCTCTACAGCGGAAATAAAAGAACAGGTAAAAAGTTACGTTTGACTTTTCAAAAAAAAAGTTAAGTAGGACCGCAACACCTCAAGGTCGTGTGTGTGTTCATCTTCACGTTGCTACCCCCCTCTACTCCTCTTCACGGTTCACAAGCATTTCGAAGTACAGCCAAGAACAACGGAAGAAAGGTGGTGGGGGGACAGCGGACTTTCAAGTTTCCTTTTGTCCTTTCCAAAATGACAGGTACTCAACTCCCTAGGTGTGACATTTCCTGACAACCTGACAAAATTTACCCCCCCCCCCCCNCCCCCCCCCCCCGAGTCTTCCAGCCTGGTTCTTTTTGGGAAACAAAATGTTCACTTTATTAAAGAATGTTTCCACATATTACGAACAAGGGAATACTTCTTTTTTTTTAAATAAAAGAGGAAGAGATACTTGATTTGTGAATGTACTGTAGGCCTACTTATTAAAAAAGAACAATACCAGCTTGGCTCAATTTGTTTCTCATAAAAACCTTGGTGCATAATTATATTTGATTTTTAACAAAATCACCTGATTGAGTGTTTAAAGGTTGGATGAAAGACAGTGCGAGATAGAATCAGTATTTTCACAGTTTAAATAACTAAACAAAATGATAACCTAAACAATTAAAATATTTGTTTAGTTTGGTTGGATGTTAATAGTATTACTAGCATTTTTTTAAATACTTGACATAAGAAAATTGTCACTGGGAGATCGGGATTCGAATCTCGGTCGGGTTTACCAAGGGTGGTTTCTCCCAAATGGCTTTACACTCTCCCTCCAAGAATCCGAGGACACTGCCTCTAAATTCAACCTCCCTCATCTCAATTAGTACATATTATTATGCGTAAAACCTGAACAGGTAGTAAAACGCGATGTTAAAAGCAAGTTTTTAAACGAAGGTAAAAAAGCCTTGTTAAAATTCCACGAGGTCAATATGTGTAGAAAATTAAATTAAACATTTTTACTTCAGCAATATTTTATTGATTTGGGCACAAAATGAATTTATGTAGAAATTCAAAGAAATCTTTCGAGCATCAAGGGAACCTTTTAAACGTTTATTTTAAATGAATAGCTAGTTATTCAAAAGTGAGAAGATAGTAAGGGACATAAGAATGTTTGAAATAGTGTTAGCTATTTGTAAACAGATTCAAAACACACACACACACACACACACATTGGCTAAAACTAAATTTAATACTGAGTTTGTTAACCAGTTTGTTGGGGATAACTTTGTATTTTTACAGTATTGATAATTAAGGACAGTAGGTATAGAATCAAATACAACAACTTTTGAAAGAAACATGTATGGAGGTGTCAAATTAAAGTAGGAACTGTGCTATCTAATAATAATAACAACAACAAAAATAACTAAACATCTTATAATTGTATTAGGCTACAGTGACACAAGGAAAAAACCTTGGATTGTTTCTTACCCGGGCGCTGCTGCTATATCCGCAGGTCTAGCATTTTACAGAATCAAAGTGTACCTGCAAGATGAAACGTCCACGAGAATTTTTAGTCATCAAAGGAGGCAAGAGGGTGTTCGTGCTTGTAAAAAAATAGACAAAGAGGACGAAGCAGTCCGCTGCGTGGCGTAGTCCCAGATTGACCAAGATTAATTACATTTTGATGAGCGCTAGCTAGTGGTCCGCCCGTCAGGCCTTAGAAAGGAGAGAGAGAAGTCACCACCAGTTGCTGACGTTTGTATGATTGGCCTGTCTTCTTGGTCCACCCTACAACCATCAGGGCAGACATGCTTCACAGGGTCACCAGTAGCTCAGGAACACCAGTCCTTGTATTACAGGGTCACCGGTACCCATGAACACCAGTCCTTGTATTACATGGTCACCAGTACCCCAGGAACACCAGTAGCTCAGGAACACCAGTCCTTGTATTACAGGGTCACCATTACCCCAGGAACACCAGTAGCTCAGGAACACCAGTCCTTGTTTTACAGGGTCACCATTACCTCAGGAACACCTGTACCCCAGGAACACCAGTCCTTGTATTACAGGGTCACCATTAGCCCAGGAACACCAGTAGCTCAAGAACACCAGTCCTTGTTTTACAGGAACACCAGTCCTTGTTTTACAAGGTCACCAGTACACCAGGAACACCAGTAGCCCTGAGAGCAGTTTTTGTATCACAGGAAACAAGCATCCCAATTACCAGTCTTTGCTTACAGTAAACAAGTATCTCAGAGACCAGTCTTTGTATCACAGGAAACAAGTATCCCAAAGACCAGTCTTTGTATCACAAGAAACAAGTATCCCAGAGACCAGTCTTTGTATCACAGGAAACAAGTATCCCAGAGACCAGTCTTTGTATCACAGGAAACAAGTATCCCAGAGATCAGTCTTTGTATCACAGGAAACAAGTATCCCAGAGACCAGTCTTTGTATCACAGGAAACAAGTATCCCAGAGACAAGTCTTTGTATCACAGGAAACAAGTATCCCAGAGACAAGTCTTTGTATCACAGGAAACAAGTATCCCAGAGACCAGTCTTTGTATCACAGGAAACAAGTATCCCAGAGACCAGTCTTTGTATCACAGGAAACAAATATCCCAGAGACCAGTCTTTGTATCACAGGAAACAAATATCCCAGAGACCAGTCTTAGTATCACAGGAAACAAATATCCCAGAGACCAGTGTTTGTATCACAGGAAACAAGTATCCCAGAGACCAGTGTTTGTATCACAGGAAACAAGTATCCCAGAGACCAGTCTTTGTATCACAGGAAACAAGTATCCCAGAGACAAGTCTTTGTATCTAGAGACAAGTCTTTGTATCACAAGAAACAAGTATCCCAGAGACCAGTCTTTCTATCACAGGAAACAAGTATCCCAGAGACCATTCTTTGTATCACAGGAAACAAGTATCCCAGAGACCATTCTTTGTATCACAGGAAAAAAGTATCCCAAATACCAGTCTTTTTCTTAAAGGAAACAAGTATCCCAGAGATAGGTCCAATTTTATTTCATGAGTTAAAAACTCCTTAGATACCGGTATCCATTTTAAACGAAAATTTTAAAGAGTTGTTTTAGAAACAATTGAAATAAAAAAACTCAATCAGCCGTAAACCTTTTTTAATTTAATGGTAATTAACAAGCTATAAACAGTATTGAGGTATACTCATGTAATATCATAATAATAACAGTGATCAAAATTCATTAAATTGTTAAACATCTATGGCCTAGTACAGACAAACAAACAAACTTGAGGACGTACATAGTGTTATAAAAAAAATTGTTTGCTTTTGGGCCATATAAAACTTAAAGAACTACCATAATCTCTAAGCCAAAAATGTTCCCGCTTACAATATATTCTACTTAAATGAGAAAGTAAAAATTAGTTTCCATATTTTTCAGAAGACTTAACGTTCAACACAAAAGTGCTCGTAATTACTTGATTCAAATTAACGTGTAACGTTGGATACTCAGGCTAAGGCGGTAATCTCATCTGATTGTGTTTAATTAAGCCGGTTGAATGTTTCTATACCTAAATTGATCTAAAATTACCGGGTGTATTCATGACTGACGAGAGAAAACTGCATCTTACATCTTACATCTTAATAAAAAGCTATTTTAAAATTTTAAAATCCGCCTTTGAGATGCATTCGGACCTGCTCCCGTCCGCCTATGTTAAAAATGTCAGATCTCTCTGCGTGCCGTAGATTTGGCTGGGTATCGCACACAAACAAACACACAGACAAACACTTACTTTTATTACTACAGAAGATAGATTTTATTTTTTCAGGTATTTAACGTGCACTCTTTGAACCGACTGATTGTACCAGCACACGAGAATTTCTATGAGCAAGAAAGAATGAGCCTGCTAATTTTGCCGGGTGAGGTATTTTCATATATCTCACACATTTGACATGGGACTGACGTCTTAACTTCACCTCCGAAGGAAATTATGCTCTGGATTTTTATCACTCAAGAAAAATCTGTCGACCTAGGCCCCACAAACATGGGGTTCTAAGGTGAGCACTTTACCCCAAGATCACTTAGGTAGCCTTCTGATCTTCCAGAATCAAATTAGAACAGGGTTTAGCACACTGTATAGGCTAAGGCGGCGGTTCCCAAACTTTCTCGACTCGAGAACCCCTTTCCCAAACATCCGAGCTGCACGAGCCCCCTGGTAAATAATATCCATAGCCACTCACTTAATTTTATACCTAATTTATAAAATTTAGCTATGAATTGTAATCAAAATGTGTAATACCTTTAAATTAACCTACAATAGCTCGGTAGGTACTTTGGGGGATACCCCACCAAATATAATGGAATAATATTGAAATTTCTTGAGTACAAGCTCAAATAATTAAACATTTGTTTTAAAAATTAAAACTGAAATTAAATAAGCAATGTACTTTATTAATATAATCTTATCTTTACTGTCACAATATTATCACATTTTACATGCTTTTTTAAAAGTGATACTGGAAATTCCTGCATTAACATAACTGAAATACTCTCTTTTGATTCCAAAACTCCATGCCGATTTAGTATTCAACATTGTTAACAAGTTTTAACAGCTACTCCCCTCTTCACGTGACTTAGTGAGAAGGATGCTCTTGCTTTGAATGGCACAGAGCTTTATAGTCAGGAACCACAGACGATAAATAAAGTCTCAAGTCACTTTCAGCATTGAGCCTGTTTCTGTATTTATTTAGTAAACAGGCATATGAAGAAAATGTTTTTCGTTCAAATACGTAGAAGAAAATGGTAACAAAGCTGTAATAGCATTATTCTCCAACAATGAACTACTCCTTTAAACTTAACCAGAAATAAATTAGTGACAAAGATGTATAGCTTTTCTTCAAAATCAGTGGAAATTTCAAGGAGCTGCTCATTTTCAATCACGCTTAATGTGGAGGATTTTAAAACTGTTGTCTCTTCCAGAGGATTGTGAATCCAATTGTTATTATTTTACATTGGCTGGGAAATATTCTCTGAAGATTTTTCCAAGTCCCTTCAATTGTTATATAACCACGTTATTTATATTTTCATCCAAAAAAAGCTAATTTTCTACCATGAGGTCGTGAAGTGTATCAAACCACTCCGTTTGATTGCTCATTAAACATGATTTCCAAACTTTTTTTTATGAACGACTCGATACGGTCTTGCACAGTAAAAACTTTAATATTTGACCCCTGAAGAGAGAGGTTTAAACTGATCATTTTTGAGAAAATGTCTGCAAAATAGACCAAAGACTTGAGCCACATTTGATCTCGTATGCACTTTGCTTTGTGAAAGGGATGGTTGGTAAGAAAAATGAGAACTTAGTGTTTAAGTTCAAACAATCTTGTAAGAGTTCTACCTGGAGATAATCACCTGACTTCAGTGTGAGATGATAAACAGTTGTAAAGGCTTCCCATTTCATCACAAGGTGCTTAAAAAAGTCGCCATTACAGAATTATTTTGGCGAACCCCAATTTGGTAACCGCTGGGGTAAGGTATAACATATAAACACGCCGGTAGGCATGCGGTCTAAATGTCAAGCCCACTCAGTGGGGCTTGAATCCTGGCTTTCTGTGATAAGTGTTTTTTTTTTACAAAACTACTTCCCAATCTCCCTCCTAACAAATGCAGGTGCATTAATTATACATTTTACCATATTTAAATCTACCACATAAGCGTCTAGTCCGAACGGGTTCAGGGAAGTGGTGTAAATATATATATATATATATATAATAATATTATAAAGTGCATTTTTACAATAATTATGATAAAAAAAATTCACTAACCTAAATGGCAGTTATGTTAGGAATATATATTTAGAAAGATCAAACATATTTTTTTGCGTTCAATAATGATAACATAATAATATTATTAGTTATTTTGTAAGTATTGATAACATCAATCAAAAATGACAGCTTAAGATCACATGATTTGACGTGTGAATACGTGAAAATATAACCAGTAGCCTTCGTAGCTGTAGAATAAGATTCATCTAGTGAAAATTGGGCTGTGGACGAATGGCACTAAATACATTATTCAAAATGTCCGTTAAAGTTGTCGTTACGCCACTCTTACGCGCGCCTGTCCAAACTTTCCCTCGTCCGTCTGTCCGTACATCGGTCCAGATGTGAGAGGCAAGAATCAAGTGGCACGGCAGCAGTAAACTAATCTAATCTGAGGGTCAAATCAATCTTACCAACTGACCGGCTCCATCACCACTGACTCTATTTAACAAAAACACGTGGACCTATCGATAAGATACGAGGTAGGCTGATTGAGGAGGAAGCAACGACCAGCCTCGGTGGGTCCAAGGTAGTGATTTTCAATCTTTTTCGACACGCGACACACTAAACAAGACAGTTTTTTTAAGTGGGGATTTTATCAACAAACTAGTATTAATATTGTGCTTAATAGCTCAATTGCTGTAGATTCAATTTTTTTTTTAATATGTTGATCATGGATTTTAAAAGATTTATTTTTATTCTTAAAATGTGTCCCCACTTTTTTTTTAGCACGGTGTATTACTACCAGATCGGGTGGAAAACAATTTAGGAAAAATCACCCTCAGCACACTCGACTGAGGTTCGAACCTCAATCTCCCTGTCATTGGTAGTCTGGTCTACTGCGAGGGTAGCGCGTTAGACCCCCGGCTACCGAAGAGAGTGTTTCCCTTATTATCTTCCCACAAACTCCTGTGGCACCCTTGTTGACCCTTCGTGGGACCCCGATGGAAAAACGCTTGTCTAAATCGTTACCATCACATACATACAGTATATTTATTTTTGTCTCCCCATCTTAGGCCTATATTACTATTAGTTCGGGTTACACGCATATTAACTAATTATGCTAATGCGCTAGGGATGAGAAAGGTCGAATTTATAGGAAGTGAACCCGCACTTGCATGGAAGAAGTGTGGAAAACTATTTAAGACAAGCCCTCTTCAAAACGCCTGGCCGGTATTTTAACCCCGTTCTCCCCTTCATCGTCAGTCCAGTCTATTGTGAGAATGACGCCTTAATCCATGCACCCACCGAAGCAGGCTACTTTCACAATAGACTAAGCTGCTGATGAAGTGGAGAATGGGGTTAAAATAGCGGTTTGGCATACTGAGGGTAGTTTTACACTAAATTTTTCCTAATCTCCCTGTACACAAATGCAGGTACATTTCTTCTCAGGCTTAACGTCCTTATTTCTAGCCCAGAGAAATGAATATATGTGGATAGCCCGGTAGAATTGCAAGAAGCTTTGCACAAAATCATCAACGACCTGAAGGGGGTTGGTTAGCTATTGTGAGATCTAAAAGGATCAGCTACTTGAAGTGTCCACTCGCCCTCCACGCAAATGCGGGCTCACTTCATCTAATTCAACCTTCCCAACTCCTAATCCATTAGCGTAGTTAGTACTTTAAGCGTATAACCCGAACGGGTAGTAAGACGCGGTGATAATTATTATTACTTGAAGTGGACTCTGACCTGAAAGGCCAGGGTTTGAGTCCACGGAGAGGTTAACTCACGTTGGAGAGCACGGGGACTAAACGCACAAACTCATCCAGACAAGCTTTCCGATGACAAGGAGGTCGGAGCTCAAATATGAAGGTGTTTCTTTATTTAATAGTTTGTCTTTCTTTCTCCGAGCACCTTTCTTTATCGTCTACCTTCATCATCCCGCCCCTATGATTGCAGTTAAATGTGGATAACCCACATGTTTTACCTCAGTATGATCTTACAATTAATTTATAGTGAAATATTTGTTCAGCTCCATAATATTCACATTTCTCTCTGAGCAACTCCATTGTTCAGTTGTTAGTGTGTCTGTCTAACCTCTAGATAATTGATAGTCCTTGGTTTAACTCGTAGCACGGCCTAAAAATGTATCTTTGATGAAATTTAGTTCTTTCTTTCCTTGTGATGATTTAAACTGGAGGATTGAAAGATACGCCAGCTCTAGTGTTGAACTAGTTTGTAAGTCGAGAGCCAATATAATAAATTTGTTTGGTAAAATCCCGTTAAATTTCTTGATGTGGCTAATCTCAGTGATTTAAATTATATAATTTAATGTGATATAATCATGAGGAGAGTAATAAATAGCTTTACGAACATTTTCTTTTGAGAAAGGGAAAACAAATGAGAAAATGGAGAAATACATTCCCTAGTTGACTAGTTCGAGTTCAAATTCCAGCCTCCTTGAGTAGGACGAGTCTCTTGGACTTGCAATTTTATTGGCCCTGGAAATAATCCATTAAAATAAACTAATCACATTTTTTTTTACAAAATACGAATATATTTTCTGGATGTATTTGTGATCCACACACTCCGTAAATTTCGTACCGTTATATTCCTTAAGTCCTCAAACACCCTAAATGTCCTTAATCAGGTTATTCGTTAGCCAATGAGAGTATTTAAAAAATACGTGAGATAAAACTACTTCAGAAAATTCTATAAGAAAGATACATATTTACACAATTTTATGATTTTTTGATCATAAGTTTTAATATGCTTATTATATAAACAAGGTTGTTTTACCTACAATTATTTTTAATGTACTATTTTATATTATTCATTATTTTTGGACCACTGCTATCAATATTTAAATTTTATTTCAACAATTTATTGATTAATTTCTTACAATATTAAATTTTATTTTTAGGTTTCGTTTGTTTATTTTTAGTTAAAACTACGATAGCCTTAATGCATTACAAATAGGGTCCGACACCTTAGCTCAGTCGGTAGCGTGTCTGTCTACTGAGTTAATGGTCCCGGGTTCAATTCCTGGCATGGCTGAAAAAGCTATCATTGATCAAATGTGAGTTTCCTCTTTCACAGTGTTGGATTAACGGCAGGGAGTTGGATGCTGTGTCTAGATTTAACTTATTTTTTAAGTCGTGTGCTGATATAATACGTCCATTCAGAAAGTACGTGTTAAATATCTCTATTTATTAACTAAGCCTACTAATAAAGGCGGAAACTAACATACTATACTTTTAGAAATTGACGACATACGTTATCATTGGGATGTTCATTTAAATTCTCTCATCAATGTTAGTTTATTTGCCTCCTTGCGAGTGATTTGTTCTGCGTAGCTATACGTAGAAACAATCTTAAAAAAAAAGTTAAAATTGATCAAAATCTACAGGAATGCTACGAACTACGCACTTACGGATCAAGACTGTGTGTAGGCCTACAGGACAGTCTGTTACTGTGAAGTCCATCTTTTCTTAGGGATACAGAATATGAAGACAGACCTTCCATTCGGTAATACTTTGTTTTAAGTAAGGTTTAATATCCAGTAATAATGCAAACCATAATTATTATAGTTCTTACTAGGAACAAGTAATATTTTGAAAAATAAATTATTTGGAATAATGTTGTCGTGAACGACACTCTCAATAACTTTCTGGGTTGTGAGTCCCAGGGTCAGGGTTTGACTAGAGTCTCAGCCGGGTGCACTAATGTTGTAATTTTATCCTCCGCCTCTACAGATAAATTCTGCTGATTTTTTTATCAAGATGTATCATTTTATATCTTGTGCTAAGAAAATAATTCTAAATTGCAGATAGCACTTAAAGGGAATTAGATAGTAAGGTAAGGAAGGATTGCAAGCTAAGGTCAGTGATTTTGCAGTTTTTACAACCAAAATGTTTCATTTGCTAAATTAACCCAATATTTCGTCTGTTGAAACATAGAGTTTGATTTTTCTCTCATGGTAATCTCAACAATTCTTGAATAGGCAATCTGTCAGGCAGTGGCGTGTCGTGGGGAGTTGCAAGGGAAGCAGAGCTTGTTACAACTGTACTTGTGATATGTTCTCACCTACTTGGACCCTATTTGAACAATCGTACGTATATACTCTGCTCTGCATGTCTCACACGGGCATGTATTCTCCTCTATACCAGACCAATGGGAGGTGTGAACTATTCACAGGTACAGTTTGAACTAATGCTGCTTACCCTGGCAACACTTCACGACACGTCACTGTTGTCAGGGTTTGTCTTATAATTTAATGCTAGTGTACTCATGACAGATATTTAAAAACTGTTGATATCACCATACGAAGAAAATTCAACTCTTATTTTTCTACTGGATATTTTTTATTTGACCTTTCCTCGCAACCCCTTCCAGCCCGTCGCACGTAGCACTAAAAGAAATGTCAATAAAACAAGAATCTATATTACAATCTGTGGAAACTTTGCCTTTTTCGATAGAGTGGTGACAGGTCCTTTGCTCTGAGAGGCTGTGTTGACTGAGTGTGTGTGTGTGTGTGTCTGTGTGAACTCTTGGGGCAAACGTACACGACCCTCTCACAAAACATTGGCCAATTGAATGATGATAGCCAATAATCCAATAAAGAACGCGCCTTAAATTAACCGCCGTCGACTTGAGTGATGCCTAGAGGAGGGGGAAGGGGAATAAGTGGAGGGAGATTTAGAGGGGAAGAGGTAAATATTTAACTTGGTTAAGAGGCTACCATCGTCTTTGAGAGTTAAGGTTGATATTTTCACTGTTGTTATCAAACACAAAACTTTGTTCAATGGTGGATGGAGGGTAAGGCAATAAAAGTATCAGTGTCTAGTTAATGACCGAGGGAAAAAAAATGTAATTAAAAATTGACACGGATCGGTGGGAGCGTGGATCATTTAGACTGGTCTGATGGTAATAATAATGCCAGGGTTCAAATCCCTACCAAAGACAGAAATATCGGGGCTCGATCTCTATCGGGGACAAGGAGTTTTTTTCCTAAATGGTTTTACACTCTCCTTCCACGCAAAAGTAGGTGCACTTCCTCTCAATTAAACCTTCCTAATCGATAAATTAATAGTAATTAGAAGGCCTACATAGGCGTAAAACCCGAATGGGTAGTAGGACGCAGTGCTAAAAAAAATCCAGTCATGTGTAATGAGAGTGGTACTTTATAAATAGACTCGCTTTTCTCGTTGGGGGCTCCACCCCCAAACCCTCAGTGGGTTTTCTTTGCAAGTCGATGAGAACTAATGTAATTTCAGAGCCCTTTTTTTTATAGGTCTTACCGCTTAGCCACAAGAAACCTCCAAATAAAGGTCCGCACCGATTTTAAGGGTGCTGCGCTGTTTTTAATTTTTTTGTGGGGTTAAAAATTAAAATTTCTAACTTTTTGAAATTTTCCCGTCGGTTGCATTCTAGAAATGATAAGTTTGCAAATTTCAAGTTTCCAACTTATCTGGAAGTGGGTAAACATTAATGTTAGTGAGTGAGTCAGCTATGTGGCTTTATAGTAGTATAATTTTTAATACTTATCCCTAAAAATGTAGGTACAAGTCTTCTAAGTTTGACCATTCATATCCCCACCCAATTAGATTAAAAAAGGGGTAAAAGAGTAGAGGGTAGGCTCTAAATTGTATAAATAATTTAAATATTTTTGTATCCATATTAGTTTGGTCCTAGAGAAGGTACTAAACACAGTTTATAAGTTGTCAAGCATTGTGTAGCACACAATTATTTTAATAGTCGGTAATACTTATTTCGTTGTTAAAAGCTTACAATGGGAAATCATCCTATTTATTATGTTAGAAATATGTTTTTATTTAATTTCTTGGAGTTTTTTTCCATACAAGATTATTATCAATAATAATTAATATTTGATCAATATGACCACCTTTATAAATTAAATTTCAACCCTATTCAGATCCCATTACTCAATACAACCAGTATATTAACTTCATGTGTTACAATTACATGAGCCCATCATTTACTTATAGAAAATAGTTATATAGAAATAGTCCAAGTATTTCCTGAATGGTTTTCCACTCCTTAAATGCAAATGTCGGTACTCTAGATTTTAAACATAAATTATAATTTTTATATTCCTTCCTCACTTTTTATAATATACGGATGGACAGAAAGGAGAAAAAAAACGTGGGGAAATGTTAAGCTCAAATATTACTGGGTTTTTTTATTTACCTCGTGAACTTATTAGATTATTAAACTGATTGGTTTTAAATCTACTTTAGAATAGTATTATTATTATTATTATTATTATTATTATTAACACCGTGTGTTACTACCCGTTCGGGCTGTACGCACTTACGCTAATGTGTAATGTTAGAGTGATAGTGAGATTTTAAATGGAAGACCTACAGCTTAACGTGGGATCCGAACCATGGTGGAGGCCTGGCATTCCCCACACTCACAGGTTGTGATTAATACACGTCTTGTCAGAGGTGAAGGAAGGGCTTGGTAACCAAATACATCTGTGCCGGGACCGAGGATTGAACCCCGGACCCCAGCACAAAAGTCAGACACCTTACCCCTATACCAACAGGTCACCTACTTTCGAATAAAGTGACTGATTGCTAAATAATAAAATGGCTAAAACGTTTTATGACAGAATTTTGGTCAATTTATTAAGCCAGTTGTAACATAAAGGTTTTTTAGCACCACGTCTAACCATCCATTCGGGTTATATACTTACATACTAATTATGATAATGGGCTAGATATGAGGATTTAGGCTGAATTCAGAGGATGTTTACCTTCATTTTTGTGGAGAAGAATGGAAAACCATTTAAGAAAAAACCTCAGTGCACCCGATTGTGATAGAACCCTAATCTCATCGACCAGTCCAGTGAAGGGCAAACCTTTTAGGGAGAGGGCTAAAATAAAAAATAAAAAAGTCTTGTTGGCCAACACTGTTTATTAAAAATATACAATGGTACAGTTTACAAAACTATTGTACAACTAAGTTCTATTAATTATTAAAATGGATTTGTATTATAATGATGGTGACCTGGTGGTCTAGGGGTAAGGTGTCAGACTTCTATGCTGGCGACCGGGGCTCAATCCTCGGTCCCGGCACAGATTTATCTGATTACCTAACCCCTCCTTCACCTCTGACAAGACATCTTGTGAATGTGGGTAATGCCAGGCCTCCACCGTGGTTCGGATTCCACGTTAAACTGTAGGTCCTCTATTTCATCTCACAATCACCCTACCATTACACATTAGCGTAAGTGCGTATAACCCGAACGGTTAGTAAGACGTGGTGCTAATAATGATATTATAATGATATCTAATTCTAATACAATGTGTGTGAATTCCAAATGCATTTTTTCTTGTTTTTCCTTATTTTTAATACTTTTTTATTGGAATTTGGAATCCTTTCACGGGCCGCATTGAATCTGTCTGCGGGTCAGATGCGGCCCGCGGGCCTTACTTTGCCCATCACTGGTCTATTATATTGCGAGAGTAGCATTTTATACCATCAGGACACAGAAGCGTAAACCTAAAGTATCGAATGTTACTTTGTCTAAGGAACTGTTCTGTGCTAATTTTTATTGACAGGTCGTTTAAATTGTGTGTTCTGAAAATATTTAAAAAAAATTAAATACATAGTTGTTTGGTGGATAATTTTGCTTAAATGTATATAACTAAAAAAAAGTAATTAGTAAAATCACTGTAATTAACCTATAAAAAATTAATTACTCAAAACATAATATTAGTAACACTAATTTATAAAAAAGAAGTTATCTTTATTATTTAAGATAAGATCTAAAAATCAAACCATAAATGTCCATATTCGTATTTATATATGTGTTTTATTTGTTTATTTACGGGTAATGCATTTAATGCCAGTATTGACCACCCTGACGTTAAATTTATTGGGGTAAGGATTAAGACAGTAATGTTAAAACAAATTAAGACTGATTTGGGTATAGGAAGAAAACCATTTTAATAAACCAAATTAGAATTCATGTCACCTACCTCTTTGTCATGAACAAACCGGCTGAATGTTGTCTTTATCCGCAGGATGACTAGTGGGCGTTAGAGTAAAATTGTGTAAAAAAACACATGAATATGCCGGGAAAATAGGAAAAATTAACGATAAACAATAAGGAATCAAGATTAAAAAAATATGAAATAGGAGTCACATTTAGTAGGTAAACATTTAAATAATTTAAGGGTTTGTTCATAAGAGAAAGTAGACTTAAAGTAGATAAAGTTTCCCAGTAAAGGTAAACACTACACTTATCTCAGTAGAGCATTATTATAATATAATCCCTCCACACTCCTTTTAAGACTATACTACAACTAACTTATATCAGTAGGACAGTATTATAATATAATCCCTCCACACTCCTATTACTACTATACTACAACTAACTTATATCAGTAGGACAGTATTATAATATAATCCCTCCACACTCCTATTACTACTATACTACAACTAACTTATATCAGTAGGACAGTATTAGAATATAATCCCTACACACTCTTAGTAAGACTAAACCACAACTATATCAGTAGGACAGTATTAGAATATAATCCCTCCACACTCCTTTTAAGACTATACTACAACTAACTTATATCAGTAGGATCAGTATTATAATATAATCCCTCCACACTCCTATTACTACTATACTACAACTAACTTATATCAGTAGGACAGTATTAGAATATGATCCCTCCACACTCCTAGTAAGACTATACTACAACTAACTTATATCAGTAGGACAGTGTTAGAATACAATCCCTCCACACTCCTAGTAAAACTAAACCACAACTATATCAGTAGGACAGTATTAGAATATAATCCCTCCACACTCCTATTAAGACTATACTACAACTAACTTATATCAGTAGGACAGTGTTAGAATATTAATCCCTCCACACTCCTAGTAAAACTAAACCACAACTATATCAGTAGGACAGTATTAGAATATAATCCCTCCACACTCCTAGCTAGATTAAACTGCGTATATAATTTCTGTTTGGAGACCACTGTACCCGAAGAGCCCGGTTTTGTGGGTGGAGGATTTGTTGTAAGGAGGGGACAAGGGGGGCGGGGGTCAAGACACACGATCTGCCGACACGATAGCCCCCTTCATGACGTAGTGCCTGTAATTATAGGGTTCCTATACTGGCCAGGCCTCCAGGGCGTATGTGAGATATGTTACCAACGATCTCACGAGTGCGACGAGGATGGAGAATATCTACAAAATGTAATACTAATGTTTTTATTATTACGATTTATCTTTTTTTCTTCTTTAATTCTATCCCTTTTTTTATGTATAGACAACTAGGAATATTTTACCAGGTTACAATGCTGTATATGTAGAGAATGATTAAATAGGTTATAATTTATTTGACACCCATTAGCTTGTCAATAGGTAATATTTCCGTGTTCCGTTTTAAATTGAATACATTAACCAGCATCCAAATAAAATTTGCGCTGTATGTTAAAGTTTTTATTATATTTAAACCACTTTCAAATAATTGATATCAACACACAACTTGCATATTGACATTGAATACATTAACCAGCATCCAAATAAAATTTGCGATGTACGTTAAAGTTTTTATTATATTTAAACCATTTTCAAATAATTGATGTAATCACACTACTTCCATATTGACAGGTACTACTGCAGCATATACTGATCCTCAGCATAAGATATTATATAATCTAGTATTATAAAATTGAGAACTCCTTGTTCCCCATTCGGATTGCCTGTATTAGCTACGCTAATTTAGAAATTAAAACCAGTTATGAAAACTATGCACTCATAACCCAGCTACCCGCCTCGGTGGCGTAGTTAGCTAACGCGCTAGTCGTGTTGAGCTCGACTGCTGAGGACGGGGAGATCGAGGTTCGAATCTCGGTCGGGTAAACTGGGGGAGGTTTTTCCTAAATGGTTTTCCACTATCCCTCCACGCAAATGCGGGCTCACTTCCTCTAATTGAACCTTCCTAATTCCTAATCCATTAGCGTAATTAGTACTTAAAGCGTATAACGGGTAGTAAGACGTGCTGCTAAATAATAATAACCCAGCTGGAGCTCTATCCCCAGATTCATCAGTTGCTTCACTTAAGTACAGTGGCTATGATAAAGAGAAACCGGCATGAACCAGATGGTATTTGAATATACCTTAATACCTTAGTGGTATTCTGGTAGCTGATACACTTTGTTAACATCATTTTAAAATACTACAAATAATTCACTGTTGAAACTTTAGTGAGTAGCTAGTCCCACCCCATAGATAGCACCTATTTTAGGTAAGTAGCACAGCTCGAAACAGATATCACAACGAAGTGCAGTTTTTAGTGTATTTTATTTTATAAAACAGTGGAGTTTAGACTAGTCAAACTATTTAATAATATTTTTTTAAATACAGCACATTTGAAAAATAATTATTTTAATAAGAAAATAACCACTAAACTAATCCTAATTTTATTTTTATCAAGGGAAGAATACATAAAACCCCACTTAGAACTTATTTATGGTTTTAGCCCAATCTTGTACCTAATATCCCAGCTAACTAGTAGAAATTTGGGCTCTTTAAAAATAGAATGGGTGAATGGGTTGCTCTCAACACGAATTTTATACCGACGGATACATTTAATAAATGGGCCCGTACTTTAGAATGTTACTATTAGTTGTCATTGTATATATGTACAGGTAGATTGACCACAATTCATCTAGGTGGTCTACGGGGTAAGGAATAATTCTTATGCGACTGAAGTGCCCCGAAACTGAAATTAAATTATTGTTTGGTGATTTGACCTATTAGTTGATATAGGCCTACTTTCTATTAAATATATTTCAATATTTCAGGGATATGTATGTTTATAATTTCATAAAATTGATGTAATATCCTGAAAGTATTTACTACTATGCTCTTTACAATTAGACGTTAATCAAACTTGTTATACTTCTTTACTAAATGTTATGGTATCCATGTCATATACGAACACTAAATGAGAGCGTTAACTTGACCGGGGCAGGGGGGTGTAGAGCTATTTATCAACACGGATTCTGAGGACCTACAAGTTTGAGTGTTTAAGGTGGGAGTGTAGGGGATACGAGAAAAGGTCAGTATTTTTGAAGTTCTCATTTAAAACCTTTTTTTTTGTCAAAAGAAATCAAATAATTTTTCAGTAGAAACATAAAGCTGAATTTTATTCCCATTGTGACCTTGACAGTTCTTGAATATCTGTCAAGAGTGTCTGAAATTTAATGACAACATTTTCTCTTAATTTAAAACTGTTTTTAAATAATTTTGTTATGATCATACAGATATTAAGGAACTGTTTGTATCACCATGGGAAGAAAATTAAAATATTTTCCCATTAAAGCAATATTTTATTTATTTTGGTCAAACCAAGTTTTGGTCGCACTCTTAAAAAGCTGAAATCATAGACTATTATACCACTTGTTATTTGTTATTAATATAATTAAAAAAGCTGAAATAATTAAATTGAATATGCTGATGATTCTTTATTCTGAAAAACCCCGTACATTTTCATACCACTAACCCAAAATTTGGTTAGTTGAAAGGTAGGGAAAATATTTTCAAATGTAAATGCTGTAATCATCTATTCCAGCTACGTTAAAAGTGTTGTCATGCGGATGATTTTTGATAGTAGACTTGTTTTCGTTTCATATGTTGCAGTTGAAGGAAGTACGAAGATTAGCAAGTATTGTAAAATAGGAAGGCAAAGTTTATTGAGCATATGTTGGACATAGTCAGCTGCATTTGAATACTATGGAGGATAACATACTTGTAAAAGTGGGAAGGGGACGGACAATAAACCATTATTGGACGATCTGATGGCGACAACGAAATATTGGAGTCACATTGACATGAAGTTTACAGCCGGAAGAAGAGATGACTGGTTACAGCAAGGCTAATAATAATATACATTCCGTTTTTAAAGAGTATTTCCTATTTGTTTGTTTCAATGGCTAGCTAGCTTCTATTGAAGAATATACAGCTATCTTGTGTGTGAATAGCACGTCAATGGATGTACGATAACTCATTTGTTTTTGTTATACTGTGATATGTATGTGAGGACAGTGACATAGTCGCGGGGTCCGGTAGCCTAAAGAGACTCAAGCTTCACCTTCCTCGACTAAAGACCTGAATATTACTGCCCGGTGACGGGGATGTTGGGACTTGAATCCTGATACGGGTGTAATTAGTGTTTTTTATTTAATAATTTACCACTCTCACTTCATGCAGACGGAGATTAATTTCCTCTCAATTCTCCCTCACGCTTCAGGCAGATGAGGGTGGATATCCTCTAAATTCTCCCTTACCCTTCAGGCAGATGAGGGTGGATTTCCTCTAAATTCTCCCTTACCCTTCAGGCAGATGAGGGCGGATTTCCTCTTAATTCTCCCTTACCCTTCAGGCAGATGAGGGTGGATTTCCTCTTAATTCTCCCTTACCCTTCAGGCAGATGAGGGTGGATTTCCTCTTAGTTCTCCCTTACCCTTCAGGCAAATGAGGGTGGATTTCCTCTTAGTTCTCCCTTACCCTTCAGGCAGATGAGGGTGGATTTCCTCTTAGTTCTCCCTTACCCTTCATACAGACTTTAATAAGACGTGGAGCAGATAGAAGAAACTTCACCAAATGATCAGGCATATTATATGTATCCATAATTTAAAATAAGCATTTTGGCCCTAAATTTGCCCTCTCTATCTCTCTCCCTCCTATGATTACTATAGTAGTCTCAATTTTTGTCCATAGAATGGTAGGAAAACTCCTACTATAATCGATGACCTCTTTGGAGACCATTTACTTCAAATCTCAATCAAAACATTCAGCCGGGATTCAAATCCCAACCTTCCAGTCACCATAAAACCAAACTATATTAGCCATGCATTTAGTCCACGTGCTTATCGATGTGGTTTATACCATCTTGTACCATTACGCAATGTTTTTCTTATGATATTATAATGTTTTAAATCCTATTGCGTTTGAATATTTAAAATAGCAACACCTAACATAAATACAATTGTTATTTACATATATATATATATATATATAGTCTACACTTAGCTTAATGGAGTTGGAATAAATACCTTTTTTTGTGACAAGTTTGATAAATTCTAGTCGAAATAAGCTATACTTAATATATAATTTTAGATTCAACCAAATTTTGTTATCTTATTTATCTTATAAGCCATATTTAATTCTTTGTTTAATACTCCACCAAATTTGACTGTCTTATATTAAGCTTTAATTATATTTTGTTTTATTTAAATAATCTACCTTCTGTTGATTCTGAAAAATATTCACTTACTTTTCATGGTTCTACAATCTTATAGGACCATTGTTTAATCCGCCAAGGTAAGGCTGCTACATTTTTAATGAAATATATAAAGATGCTTAAAAAACTACTTATAAAAAGTAATACTACTTATAATGGTACATTAAAAACCAACATAAAAAGAGTGTATTATAATTTAGAGGCAACACTTGGAGACGGCCAATAAAGAATCATAAATAACAAAGGAACAAGATAAGCCATATTGTCACTGAGGATTATATTAGAAAAACAAATAAGACGAGACAAAGAAGGATATATACATTGCAATTGTATTCACAGAAAAGGCTTTTGATAATGTGGAATGGATCAAAATGTTTGAAATTTTTGTGTAACTAGACATCAAGTACAATGACCGAAGGATTATTTACAATCCATACAAAACTCAGAAGGCAGTAGCTACAATGAATTATCTATCATAAAGTAGAAGTTGAAAATAAGAAAATTAGTTAGAAAAGGATGCAAACGATCTCCTATGATCTCCAACGCTTTTGTAAAGCAGGTATTATCGGAATTAAAATAATAAACTAATAATGGAATTAGAACGGTAGAACTAGTCAACACGCTTTAATTTGTTGATACTTTTGGAGTTGTTTATAAAGTGAATAGGATCCCCAAGAACTATTTAGGAGAATATACTAGATATTGAAAACTTGAGTTAATGTGAAGCTCAACTAAAATAAGACAAATCTTATGATATGTAGTAAACGGGACACAAAACAGATAGCGCTAGTTCTAAAAGGAGTAATGCTTCAGCCAGTAGCTGCAGTAAACCAATATGAAGATTGATGTCAAATTATTATGTCAACAATATGATATTACATTTAAGCATATCTCGTTGATAAATATTTATATTGATATATGTAAATCAATATCTTAAGTTACACTTTGTGAGCCTAGAAATTAGGGGAATGGTTTTAATATTGTTTAGGAATACGCTGCACAATAATTATCGGCATTAGGTACCAAATAAGCAACTTTACAGGATGGAAATGACCAAAGAGATGTGTGCCAAAAATGCAGTGGTGTTTCCAGGGTATGTTAAAACCGTACCTCCTCCACTCGGTTCCTTTTCGACCAATCATACAACGGATCTATACGCTGCACCTTACATAGATGATGTGTTTCTATTGATACCTGGCTGATGAATGGTCTACTGAGTGGTGAGAATAGCTCACAAATACAGTTTAAGTCTACGCTTTTTACTCTGGCAACATGCCACGCTGGTCCACTGCAAATTTTGGTCAAAATCAGAGGATCTTTTTTTAAATTTGCGACTAAATGGAACACTTATTTTATAAATTTCGCCCAGAGGGAGCGAAAAATGACGTAGTAATTCACCCAGTAATTTGAACTGTTACAAACCAGAAAAAAAACTCTAAATGTAAGTCAAAGGACACGTCACATCCCAAATAGACCAGGATCCATTCGGAGTGTTTCTAAAACTAGCTTACAATAGCTACACGTACGTATTTTCTTGTTTTAATAACATAAACATAGGCTTATGGCTAGATATAGTGACACTACATGACTGATTCAAGTCAAACTTAAAGCTTCCATCTGTCTGTGTGCTACGAGTTTGGTAATTACTTATGTCATTCATTCAACCTCAAGCTACATCTGCAGCTCCTTACAGTTTAAACTAACTCTGATTAGCATGGTAACAAGCCACACCACGCCACTAGAAATTAAATTGTAATAGTTTAGTCGCCTATCCTCAAAAACAAATTCAAATATTTAATTTTATAAACATAAGAAAATCATTAAATAACATATTTAAAACACTGGTATTACTTCAACGTATGAAAATATAAAGCAAACCAAGTAGCCGGTTTTTTATAATTATTTTACCTAAAGAGTTAAAAACTACAGTCGGTTTTTTAAACGAAGATCCTTAGCTGACATTTGAGAAATTTATTAGATCTACTATCATATATTAATGCGTCAATTCATGTTAGCTGAAGCGGTTTTTATGATAGATATTATAAGTAACTAGAAAAACTACTAAATACATTAGTAAGATGTTATTTATATTGGCCGCAGTTTATAAAAGACGCTTTCTACGAAAATGCAACTATACTGATAGCATATTTAAATAATATAATGTATTTTGACTGTTGAAATTATAATTTTCTATGTGTTTAGCGTAGACATGGAAGTATTTAAGATTTGATTACGATTTTTAAGCTACAAACTGGTTTAACTCAAGGATTGTTTTTATTTGTGCACTTCATATTACTCCCATTCGGCCTATACGAATATTTACACTAATAAAGCAGAGATAAAAAGGTGAATTTAGAGTAAAAGTTCGTGCGTTTGCGTCAAAAACGAAGAAAAAGCCATTTATAAAAATCCTTCCTCATCACACCCGACCTGGATTCAAAACCCGATATTTCCATCACTGTCAGTCTATTCCATTACGAGAGTGATGGCTTAGTCCGGGCTTTGGTCAAATATTTTCAGTGAAGAGCTGAATTGAGAATGTATATATAATAATGGTCCTTCAAATAAAAAAACAATCTTTGGGTAGACATATTTGTTATAATAAAAAAAACTATAAACAACGTTAAAAAAAATTGACAATGTGAAAATCAGACTAGCGAGTGTCCAATAAAACCCAACTTAAACAGAGAAATTCAATTTTTTCATAACTTTCACTACTCCAATAATGCCAGGTGTAAATTTAGTAGGTAGTTTAGATTCTTAAAACTATTGTATATGTTTTTATTAAGATTATTGAAAATGTTTGTTCACATACAGTATCAAATAAGTTGTTCCAAAAATATCCAGAACTATTAGAGCAAAGTTATAAATGTTTGAGAATTTGTCAAAATAAATACTATTGTGTACCGGGTGCTCATTTGAAAAATGTTCGTCAAAATATCTCAAAAACAGAAAAACAAATGTTTTAAATAAAAGTTATTTGTTTTTGAGGGGGAAGTAAGGTGGTAAGGCTGGTATGACCTTGGGTGGCGTTGATAAGGTCACGTTAAGGTCACGTTGATTTTTTAAGTGAAACTTCCTATTTTTACTACATATTCCTGTAGATCACATTGTGCCATTTTTTTATTTTTATTTATTATCAATCTAATTTGGCCTGGAATCTTACAATTTTAAATCCAGGCCTTATTTACATAGTATCAAAACATTTCCTATTATTATACATTATCCAATTTTGTTTAATCTAAACAGGTTTTGGCTCCTATAGTACCTATCACCAAGATACGATTTCATTCACGAGTTGGTCCACCCCGGGTATATTACTTCCCCGGTACTTTCCTCCACTGGTTTTTAGCATTTTAGGGTAAAATCTATCACTATAAATGAGCCTCACAGATTTTTGAGTCACTGGCACCACGCGCGGCCTTAGAATTTGGCCAATTCAAACATAACTCGGGAAGATACAAGTTTCTGTGTGTAAAATCGTAAACGAAACATTATTTTTACTATCAATGCCTGTTACAAATCCTTTAATTGTCTCGTTTTCTTTCTACTTTTAACATCCAATATTGAAAAATGGTTTACAGTCTGGAAGAGAGAACAGAATGGATTTTTCTTCATGGAGCCGAGGCTGAATGTGATCAAAGAACGGTAGCAGCATTCAACCAAAGACACCAGGATAAAAACGTGTAACATAGCTATGTTTTGGATATGGTTTCAAAATTTAAAGAAACTGGATCGGTCGTAAGCAAAAAAAAACGTACTGTGCGTACAGTATTGAGTGAATCAGCTCAAGAGGAAATGTTGGGCACTTATGTGGCAAAGCCCAAAAGTTCAGTGAGGGAAATGTCTGAAGCTATTGTGTATCAATTAGTTCGGTTCATAAGATATTAGAGTTAAATAATTTTCATCCGTTAAAAATTCAGGTACATCAAACACTAAAAGAAAATTTTCCTGATACGCGAGTACAGTTTGGCGAAAAAATTGATCAAATTATTGAATTCAAATCCATTAGTATTAGATGATGAATTAGTGATGAATTAACGGCTGAGGTCTGGATGGTGTGACTGTTATAGATTTAAGTTAGATTATAGGTCGTTTGATGATTTAATCAGTAAGTTCAGAAAGTGTGCGTTAAATACCTTAAATAAATACAAAAAATAAATAAAAATTAAACGACTTGCGTTGTACCATCTTCTTGACATATTACACTATGGCCTTATCTTATAAGCCGCGCCATAGTGAAACCAAGCAAGGTAATCTTGAAACATTTCAGGGTAAACGAAAGGTACATAACAGCTCAGATTAGTGATATAATTGAACATAAATTATTATTCTAGCTATCAATATTTATTTTTTTCTACATTTTTTCATACCTGTCTAAGCAAGTTTAAAAAAAATTCAAAGCAAAGCTAAAGTTGACATGTTATCCGAGGATAATTTCCAAGTTTTCGGATCCTGCCCCCTCCCTCACCACCCTGTCATACAGTTTGCCAAACCAGACACGACATAATGGCAACACTGCACCTTACGACTGTAAATTAAAACTGATTGGTTTATTAAAACCCCTCGAAGATCACAGACATATTTGCACGCATATCTCATGAGTACTTAGCTCCACGACGTGATATAAGGAGTCATATTTTAAGGTTTTTATCTGGAGTGTATGTGCGATGCTGACATGATGATTGGTGTTCAAACACCTCCCAACATAATGCCTCGCTGTAAAGTGTTATAATTAACTTGTTATAGCACCCGACCTGCCTCAACAGACCCACTACTATTGTTACTATTACTGGCCAACACAAGGAATCAATTTGTCCGGGTCAAGACGAACGTATTATTAAGTTGCCCCGTGCTATTTATTAACGGATTTAGAAAGGAGAGTGGGGGGGCTAAGATATAATTGAAACGCACTTGGGAGGGGGATAAAGCTACTCAAGTATTTATACTCTATTACGTAACAACGTATTGTTTTATCACTTGATATGATCGACGGGAAGTTAACGTCCATTTTTCAGAGAGAGTACTCAAATATGTATTTAGTAAGATGATTAGTATCGTAGTTAAAAATAAATTGTCGTTGATATGAGATCGAAAATCCCTGGTCGACCACTTCGGTGGTCGAATGATTTAAGGTGTCATTCTCACAAATAAACTTTACTAATGATAAGGAGGAGCTCAGGGTTCGAATCCCAGTTGAGTGTGCTGAAGTTGGGTTTTCCTAAATGCTTTTTCCACTCTCCCTCCATGGAATTGTGGGTACATTTCCTTTAAATTCAACCATCCTCATCCTCAACAGATTAGCGTAATTAAATTATTATTATTTAGCACCGCGTCTTACTACCTGTTTGTATTATACGCTTTAAGTACTAATTACGCTAATGGATTGGGAAGCTTGAACTAGAGGAAGTGAACTCGCATTTGCGTGGAGGGAGAGTGGAAAACCATTTAGGATAACCCCCCCCCTCCCAGTTCACCCGACCGAGATTCGAACCTCGATCTCCCCGTCCTCGACGGTCGAGCTCAACACGACTAGCGCGTTAGCCAACTACGCCACCGAGGCGGGTCGTAATTAGATCATATATATAAAATCCGAGCCGGTAATATTACATGGCGTTAAAAAAATATGTATAAATCCCTGGCCTCGAAAGCAATTTTTTAAATCTAGTAACCAGTATATAAGCCACTATTTGATTAAACTGTTACAAGTGTTTTTTTATTTAGGATATTTAATTTTTTATTTTCTGATCTGATTAATTACATAATCCCTTTAATAACAAGCTATAATGCGTTTAAATTAGAGAGGGAATTTTGTAAAATACATTAATTTTATTTTCGAGCGTAATTTAGAACATCTTACTCTGCTCTAATGAGAGAGATAATTATTGTACTGTAATGTACAATACATGAATATCGATACTTGAAAGATCGAAATGATAAGTTTGGGATACATCCACATCAATTATCATATTCGTCAATTTTGTAAATAATACCTGGGTACGGGTATTGAACCCGGGACTTTGACTTGCTGGGTTTTGGATTCTATAACTACGTCCAGTTGCAATTTTTCATATTTATGATAAAATATTAGGCCTACGGATGTTATGTTATAGGTAATATAAAAAGTGGAAGTTGCAAATAACAGACTTGATGTATGGATACGTTAATATAGAACTAATAACTCTTCTAAATGGGAGATGAGAAACCTGTCAATTAAATTAACTTAATTCTAAATTATGCAGAACAACCAGTACCTCAGCATTTAGTTCATCTCTGTGAACGGATGCCCATGCTGAGAATAGAACACCTGACTCCAAAAGAAAACGCTACTAACCGACCCAACGAATCCATCTTACGCATTCAATAATATTATCTGTTATTTAGTTTATAGATGTGTGTATTTAAAACTTACTTAAATATTTTAAACCGTTATTGGACCTAATTGCAATGTTTTAAAAGATGTACATAGGAAAACGTAATGGATTCAATTAAAACATATTTGTTTTGTCAGTGTTTTGACCAATTATTATTATACATTGACTGTATTTACCTGAATATGTATTTCTATGCTTATAAACTACTTCTAATTAAATAAAAATGTATAAAATTTTATTTGCATTATTTTGGCTCTTTCAACCTTTTTAATTTTCTTCCCTTAAAATATTTCTCCCTGGCAAAGCCGGGTACTTCACGCAAAAAGATGTGAAAAGTGAAAAAATGGCAACATGGGTAAAAAAAGTAAATCTGATTAAATTAAAAAGATGACAAAGTGTGTAAAAATTGTAAAAGATACTAAGGATAAAATAGTCAAAAATAACTAGAAAGGAAAAAGAGCAAAAATGTTTAAAAGGGAAAAGGGTACAAAAAGAATAAAAGGGATATAAAAAAAGTAGAAAGTGTAGAAGGGAAAAAAAGGTTAAAAAGTTCAAAAAGGGCTAAAAGTGATAAAAGAACCACTAGTGTTAAAATACTAAAAAGGGCAAATAGTGAAAACATTCTAAAAAAATTATATTATTTATTTTCCACCCTTTTTGGCCCTCTTGTATTATTGACTTCTTTTTACCATTTTTTCCATCAAATAATACACTTTTTACCTTGATGATTTTTACTATACTTTTTAAACTTTTAATCCTGTTTACTCTATTTATCGTTATAATTATTGATAGAAAAAAATCGCTGGGTTTAATTTTTACTCTTTTTGCTCTTTTTATCTATTTACTTTTTTACCATATGCTATTCCTCCCGGGAAATCCTGCTACTTAAGGCTAGTAAGGTCAATAAAGAAAAAGTGAAAGAAATAACTTAATAATGAAATTGAAACCAATGTGATGAGAATAGATACGTGAATGTTAAGTGCACCTGGGCCATTTAGTAATAAAAAATAAGCTTTTCATCACAACTCCTACAATTCTTAACCGATTGTAAGCGTCGAGGTCTTATTTCTTTCGTCTTGCCATGCAAATTTAACATTAATGGTAATAGTTTTAAGAACTTTATACATAATAATGTTAGCTGACCTTTTATAAAATAAAATTCTGATATAATTTTTACATAAAAAATCACAAACTTCTTCCTAAACGAAATTTTCAAAATGTTAACAATTAGTTGCAAATTTGCACGCCAGGAGGAAAAGATTAAATAAAATCTCAACGGTTATAATTGGTTCATAAATGTAGGACTAGTGGTGACCAACTTCTGACTGCAGAGGTTAGATAATAGTATATATAGCTAGATGATAATAATAATAATAATATCGTCTTTATTTGAGTGATTATATTAGTACTCCTGTAATTATTGCTTACCTGGTGTTGTGGGGTGATTAAGGTTTCCACTCTAAACAAATAACTTGATAAACGAAACTTTGAAAAAAGTGTTCTTGATATATATATATCTGGCGAGAATACAACATGGTTCCTAAAATAAGTGTCGGGAGGGGTTCCCTTGATTCTGAACTGCGTCCTACCGTCTGACCTCATGAGCTATGGGTGAGGGAGATAGAATTTAGAAATAATTTTCCCATAACTTTTGTGGAAGAGGGGTGGAAAATAATTTAGAAACAACCACCCCTAGTAGGACCAGCCGGGATTTAATCCCAAACTTTTTGCGTCACTGGTAAATCAGACCATACGAGCTTGATGCCTTAGCCCGCGTACCCACCGAAACGCGTTGTCGCTTTTTTATGATCGGTAGGTTACATAAGGTTTGAGATGCTTAATTCTTCTTCAAACGAAACTTTCGTTCTAAGTTCGATGTAAAAAGTTTCCTTCTCTCTCTTCCTTCATCTCAAACACCTCCTACCCCCACCCTCCTCTCTTCTATGGCCCCTTGTTCCTCCTGTTAGATGCCTTTTGGATCGCACCCACATAGCCTAACAGGCAACTTTGGTACAGTGGCTCACAAATATTTGTTTGGGAAGAAGCTAACTTCAGTTGTATGTCAGTGGTCAAATAGAGATACATATTATTGGTGGGTTGAACACGGTTTTAGCGTATTAAGGGGCCAGATACAAGAAACGTGATTTAAGGAAGGCAATTTGACAGTTTTATTTCAAAACAAATTTTTGGTCTAAATATATCAAATAATTCTCTAATAGAAACGTAGAGTTTAATATTCTCCTCGTATACATATTAAAGGTTTTTTAATATCTGTCAAGAGGGTCCTGGCATTTAATGACACTTCCCCTGAGATTGTTCAATACTCACATCAGTGGACAATCGTACAAAGGCATCAAGGTTGTCTAGTATGTGTTTCCGATGAGCAGGGATTTGGAGTTCGAATCACAGGACATAGAGTAATTTTTTTCCTAAATTGTTTAATAATTTCCGCCACGAAAATGTGGGTAAATTTCCTATGGATTAAGTTACCTATTTATCCCTTTATAATTGACGTGAATATGTGGACAGCCTGATTGGGTAGGCTATTGGATGTAGTGCGCAAAAAAACATATTCGATGAAATGTTCTAAGGCTGTGGATAGTTTATTTTCCGTCGTGACTAATTAGCCGTTCTGACAGTACGTATTTCAACTACGCATATCGGTGCCTTGGTGTAGTGGTTAGTGGGACAGTATATTAGTGCTGGCTAATCTTTCCACTACTTACTGGGCTACGAATGATGTAGGCCAGACGCGCGATATTACTATACCTTCATAACCACTATTATAACATCAGATTATCACGGGTACGACGTGTAGACAACTTCCTATGGTGTCTGTGTCACCAGAGCGGCTAATAGTCTACACACACAAGTGATCTAAGTAGATACAATAGATTTATTTCCCGGTCAAAGATACCATAAGCTAAAATATAATAATAATATTTAGCACCGCGTCTTACTACCCGTACGGGCTATACGCTTTAAGTACTAACTACGCTAATGGATTAGGAAATGGGAAGGTTGAATTAGAGGAAGTGAACCCGCATTTGCGTAGAGGGAGAGTGGAAAACCATTTAGGAAAAAACTCAGTTCACCCGGCCAAGATTCGAACCTCGATCTCCCCGTCCTCAGCAGTCGAGCTCAACACGACTGGCGCGTTAGCCAACTACGCCACCGAGACGGGTAAGCTAAAATAACAAATCTAGTTTGCCATTGGAAAATGAGTGAGAAAGGTAAAATAATAATAACAAATGTACAGGAATTTACGAAGAGAAAGAATGGGAAACATTTAGTAAAAACCACCACCTTCAATACATCTTGCTGGAATTTGAACCCCCATCTTTCCGTCACCATCAAACCAGACTTTACGAGCCTGGCATTTAATCCATGTGTCCATCGATGTAAGTATATAGGTATCTTAAATTATATTGAAACATAAACCAAGCTTGGGATGAAAACTTTATCACACGAGTGTATAAAGCAATAAAACTAGAGGAACATTGTAAGAGACATAAACAAAAGAAGAAAGAGCTGAACATATTTGTCTTGAATTCACCCTGAAGGAGCATCAGGTTTCGTTCATCCACATACATACCCCTTTTTCACCTTGACTAACGCTCTCACCTAATATTTCAACCCTTAACCCTCCCCCAACTACAATAGTAATGGCACATGCAAATTTATTTGATTGTCTGATCACGAATGAAACAACGTTTAAGAGCTGTTTCCTTGTTGCCGTTTTAATAGCTGTTATAAAAACATCGACTTCTCTGAGTGTCGTAAAGTAATAATGGGATGGCGCCGGTCCTGGCCGAGAGAACGAGGAATGACATGGGAATAAAGTATTGCAATTTGCATAACGCACAGGAGAGTGAATCCCTGAACATTGCCTGCATACATCTAAAATAAGCTTAGCTCAGATACTATATCCCATACACACACACACACATACATATATATATATCAAGGAATTGATGAAAGGGAAATATATATTTTTAATACCTTTATGGTAGGTGACCTGGTGGTCTAGGGGTAAGGTGTCAGACTTCTGTGCTGACGGCCGGGGTTCAATCCTCGGTCCGGGCATAGATTTATCTGATTACCAAACCCTTCCTTCACCTCTGACAAGACATCTTGTGAATGTGGGGAATGCCAGGCCACCTCCGTGGTTCGGATTCCACGTTAAACTGTAGGTCCTCCATTTCATCTCGCAATCACCCTACCATTACACATTAGCGTAAGTGCGTATAACCCGAACGGGTAGTAAGATGCTGTGCTAATAATAATAATATCTTTATGTAGGTTATTTAACTTGCATTTCCTGAGCCAATCAGAAAACTCCTTACAAACTAGTAAAACTCTATTTCAGCACACACTTATAGGTACCCGGTATAAATGTCAAGCTCATTTAGTCTGGTTTTCCAGTGACGGGAAGGTCGGGGTTAGAATTACGACTGGGTGTTCTGAGGGTACTTTTTCAGAAATGGTTTCCCATTTTGCTTTTATGCCAATTCAGTAACATTTCCTCTAATATCGTCTCTTCTCTCATCCCTAAGAAATTATATTAGTTAATATGTACCCACCTCAGTGACTGCATATTCTAATACGTCACTCTCTTGATAAACTAGACTTACAATGACACGCAGATTGTGGTTCGATCCTTGTCAGATGCTAAATGGTTTCCCACTTTCTCTACACGCAAATCCAGGTACACTTCCTCTAAATTCGACCTTTCTCACCCCTAAACCATTAGTGTAACTAGTATATAGTCGTTCGTAAAACCCGAACGGGTAGTGGAATGAGGTGGAATTGTACAACTCTAGTTCTGAAAAAAACAAAACAGACAAGCCATTGGTCGTCAGTTCTTCGGTGTGAAAGAATAGTTCTCAATTTCCTCAATAAACAGGTTTTCGGCCATGCTGGGAATCGAATTCCATATACTTAAACAAGTACGCATATACATCACCAAATAAACTACAATGTCGTGCCGGCTATCGTCTTAAATACGGGGTTTATAAATTATGTTTGTCACATTTCGAATCAATTGCCGTAAGTTTGGTTATAAATATAATAAGTACAGTACGTAAAGCTAGCAGCAAAACATACGACACCAACTTTTGAAACTACGCCAATATTTATTTCTGAGATTGAGCTGAGTATATATCTTTTTCACATAATAGGTGAAGTAATAGTTTTCAAGAAAACACTAGAAAACAACACACCCGACTCTAGCCGAGAGGATGTTCTATCATAAATGTACAATATTATATTAGTAGGCCTACTATAGTGGGCCGCTTGAATCCTCGACTCTTTGAATCCCTCTAATCCTATAGTATTCAATATGAAGGCCTTGATTTGAAATCACAATTTTAAGCCATTGGTAAGAGTATACTAATAGATTTGTGTGATCTGGAAAATAAGAAAATAAGAAAAAAAGGCAAAATTGTGTTAAGATAATAAATTATTATATATGAGACATGGAAAACAAAATAAAATTTGTTAATTGGTACCAGGCCTTTGACAAAAAATTTAAAATTAAATATTCAATATTTTCACCATGGTAAGATTATATATTTAAAAGATTCAAGTATTTGAGGAAGACCCAGGGACAGATGGCTGAAGGGAGTGAGGAGGAGAAGGGAGGAGAGGACTGGGCCAAGATGGAGGGAGAGAGGTAATAGGAGGAAAGGAGGTGGTGGAGAGGACTGAGCCAGGATAGAGGGAGAGAGGTAGTAGGAGGAAAGGAGGTGGTGGAGAGGACTGGGCCAAGATGGAGGGAAAGAGGTAGTAGGAGGAAAGGAGGCGGTGGAGAGGACTATGTTTCAAACAGACCCAGGGACAGATGGCTGAAGGGAGTGAGGAGGAGTGAGGAGGAGGGAGGAGAGGACTGGCCGAGGTGTAAAGAAAGAGGTAGTAGGAGGAAAGGAGGAGGGAGGAGAGGACTGGCCGAGGTGTAAGGAAAGAGGTAGTAGGAGGAAAGGAGGCGGTGGAGAGGACTATGTTTCAAACGGACCCAGGCAGTGGATGGAAGCTCTTCATGATAATGATGATGATGAAGTAATTGAATTTTGATTCAACATTCTGAAGACAATTTAATAATCGGATTCTAAAAATATAGAATTTGACCCTTCTCTAATTAGGATCTAATTATTTTAGCCCCCATTTTAAACCGAAATATGGACCCATATACTTTTGATTGACCTACCAAATATTTTCAGCCAAAGGAACAAATATCTCGAATCAAATATTAGTCGAAAAAGATGGTCTTGGGGTAAAGTGCTCGTCTCAAAACCCGATGTACGTGGATTCAAACCCAATCGAAGTCGACTGATTTTTATTGAGCGAGTTGCACAAATTCTTTCGTATGGGAAGTACAGCTGTCGATCCCATGTCGATTATTTTTTATGTGAAAGAACACTGAAAAATCTGTGAGCCTACCTTTCACGGCAAAATTAGTAGTCTCTTTCGATCTCGCTCGTAGAAATTCTCGTTTGATGATATAATCAGCCAATTCAGGAAGTTCACGTTAATACCTTAAATTAAAAAAATATCAAATATTAGGAAACCAAATTGTGTTATGTTCTGACTGAAATAACCAAATATATTTGTTTCAACTTTCTGTCGTATTGGGAGTTCGGGGCCACGCAGGAACTTTCCGACGAAATATCTGATGAGTGTTATCTTATAGGAAAGCTCCAGGCTGACTCACAAAACTGTTAACCAAACGCGTCAGGTCCGGCCGTCAACCCACGACCACCTTGTAATGTATGCCAACCATCAACTTGTTGTTGGTTGATCTCACGGCCATGGAGCAAGGAACAGAGGAGAGGTCACTTCCTAATCTCGCACAACATTTTTTAATTACAAGAGGGTAGATTTTGAGCTATTTATTTGATCAAAACTCGCCTTGGTGGTAAAATGGTATAAGCCTTAAACCACCAATCTCGTAATAGACTTGACTGCCAAGACGGGGAGATAGGAGTTTGAGTCCCAGTGGTGTGTATTGACGGTGTTTTTCATTAAATGTATTTTCATATTTCCTCCATGCTAACGCGGGTAAAAAATTCTCCATGACATCTGCCCATAGTCCAGCCATAATGATCGAACGGCTGGCGTCTGTTGGTGAAGATAGAGCCAACTTCCGTGGATAGAGGGTGTCATGTGGTCAGGATAAATAGCCCTCCAGTCATTAGTCTCAGTTTTTTAGGCTGAATCAGCTACTGTTTCATTCAAGTAGCTCCTCATTTGTCGTCACGAGGCTGAGTTGACCCCGTTCACGACCCATTGCTTCACAGAAAGACGTGGAGGTGCCAGGGTTTGAACCCCGGATCTGTAGTCAGTATATTGTGACCACAGAAGTACCTAATGTGGGTAGACCTCCTCTAAGTTCAACCTTCCTCATTCTTAGGATACTAGCACAATTAGCACATATGCGTATAGTCTGATTCAAAGGCCATATCCAGCCAATAATTTCAGGGGGGTTTCGGCGGGCACATCCCCCAATTGCTGTAGGCTATAAAAAATTGTAGATTTTAAATACCTCTAGAAGCTTTCTGAAGTGCTTTTTATGGTAAATTTGTACTTGTACCTTAATTTTGATATTGCTTGAACCATAAATAAAACTTTATATACTTGAGTCATAAAATTTTGGTGAGGGTTTGAACCCCCAAACTACCCCTTCCCCTAACTACGGCCTGGTCGGAATGGGCCAAATATATCAAGTAAGGGGCTGTCCATAAACTACGTATGCATATTAGTGGAAAGGGGGGGAAGGTTTTGGTCAGTGTGACCAAGCGTTATGAGGGGGGGGGGGGG